>CATIWQ010243580.1:0-29982 GCA_949673415.1 Euphorbia schlechtendalii | reverse complement strand
ATATATATATATATATATATATATATATATATATATATATATATATATATATATATATATATATATATATATATATATATATATATATATAATGTTAATCGATATTATATACTTAAATTTGTGTCGAAAAATACTTTTTGAGTAGTGTGATAAAATATCAAATAATATTTTTTAATATTGTATCTAGACACATGAAAATATTATATTTTTCTCCTCAATATTTTTTTGCATGTTAACTTTTCAACAAACAAATGAATTTTTTTTTTGTCTTTTAATATAATCCCACAAGAAAAGCAAGGTTAATTTTAGATTGTTTTCCAGGTTGCTATCTGCAGTTCCGAAAGTTCCATTTTAATATTTTCCAAATTATTGTCTTAAAAACTTTGAAAAAGAGTAGAAAATGTTTCCTAATCAATTGATATTAAATTTT
Organism: Euphorbia schlechtendalii; assembly: GCA_949673415.1. Taxonomy (NCBI): domain Eukaryota; kingdom Viridiplantae; phylum Streptophyta; class Magnoliopsida; order Malpighiales; family Euphorbiaceae; genus Euphorbia; species Euphorbia schlechtendalii. The sequence continues at coordinate 29,552 of CATIWQ010243580.1, read as the reverse complement.
TATAATATTTTATTAAAATATATTACTTTATTAAACGTTCATGAGTGAAACTTTCCATAAGGTTGGTTATGAGTGCAATCCGAATCAAATCTGCCGTAAATGGAAATGCATTGAATAGTAACGTAAACAGGTCATTCTCGTCTTTTGCCTATCAAATCCTAAATTTCCATGTAAAGCACCCGGAGCGCACGTTAGCATCTCCGACTAATTCTGTTTTTCTCTCGCAATTCTTTGATTCTTCCCCACCATTACCATTTTCTCCCAATTTTACCTTCTTCCTGTTCTCATAATCAAACCTTGCCTTCATGGCTCCCGGTTACACCACCTCCTCCGTTGGTTCGGGAGCGGCGGCTGATGGTCGGCGTGTCATTGGCTCTCCCCGGCGGACCGAGGCCATTCTGTTGCCTTCCCCACCAGCGTCACCTCCGTCAAAGAAGCTAAAGACGATGTCGGAGATACTGGCTAAAGCAAGCTATGCTGTGGTGGAGCGAGCTGATTACAGCGACGTTAGCTGCGACCAATGCGGCTCCGGCGAGAGAGCCGACGAGCTTCTTTTATGTGATAAATGCGATAAAGGATTTCACATGAAATGTGTTAGGCCAATCGTTGTTCGAGTCCCGATTGGATCATGGATTTGCCCTAAGTGTTGTGGCCAGAGACGAGTAAGAAGTAGGAATAAGTAAATTTCCCGTTTTTTTTCTTTCTCAGTTCCTTCTTGTTGCTGGATATAGAATTGATAATGTGGATTACGTTTCTCGGTTTTTAGGGCTTTCGCAGAAGAAGATAATTGAATTTTTCAATATTCAGAAGTCTATTGATAAGGGCGTTATATGCGGCTCCCCTCAAGGTGAACTCAGTAACCTTATATATCAGTATTGTTATTTTATTGTATTGCTATAAGGATTGTTCTTAAATCAGAATATTGTTTGGTTGGACACGATTTGGATGCATATATCAATTTTTAAATTGTGATAACTTTGCGGATCAAACTCAATATCACGGCTGTAAATGCATTTTGAATCTAACCTAAAAACGCAAATGAAAGTAAACCCCTATCCATCTGAGGATGAGATTTTTCAGTTATCCTTCAACTTGCTGCGCAAGTTCGAATGGTTCAATGTATCATTTACATATTCATTTGGAAACACATCAGGCTAGTTGGGTAGTTACGAGATTACTCAGAATATAAACGAATATTATTAACAGATGTTCATGGTCTTGAGTCTTGACCTGTTATTTCTTCGTGAGGCACATGATCTTCAATTGCGCTTATCAATTCGGTTTCTTATGTTTTCGATATAATGTTATGCTTTCAGTGTGCATTAGGATTAAACAGGGATGCGGTGGGTGACAAATCTTGTATATGCTTCTCCATATAATATCTTCATAGAATCAGGGGTTAAATTCTTGTGGTGCTCTTTATTGGAACTGTTTTTTATATGCGTAACATGCAGCAGCTTATGGTCTAACAGGATATTTGTACAATATTTGCTAAAAAGTTTGTTGTTTGCATGCAGTTCATAGTCTTTGATTATTGTTGTGGTCTCATAACCTAAAATGCTATTTTCGAATATGGTCAACCTTCTCTCAAACTGATATCAAGGAGTTGAAAACAAATTTTGAGTTGAAATTTATGTCTTAATAACGCGGGTTATTTTATCCTGTTACGCACAGTTTTGACTACAGTTGGATTGTTCCATTTTCTTTTTGCTTGATTCCATATTAGCCACTTCTGAAAGCTCCTTGCTAGTTATATTTGACCATCCCCCTTCCATTTTCATTCTTCTGCTTCCTCATTTTGTTTTGTTTCTTTTTGTTTTGTCATTGTGTTCACCAAGTATGCAAGTTATATTTTAAGTATTTGATTTGAAAAAGAATCCAAAACATTGATGGATGTGAAATTTGTGAGGTTTTTAATCTCTTTCGCTTGTTAAACGTATGGCCTTATCTCATTTCTCTTGTATTTATTGATTTGTTATAACTTTCCTTCTTTGATCATTTTAAGTCAGTGGAAATTGGGAAGTTTTTTTTTTGGAAATCATTGAAAACTGTCTTCTCAAGCTTTGATAAAAATTTTACGCAAATGGTATATACATGAAGAGGATCCCAATTAGATGCTTCAAGCATGTATCATCTTTTGAGAGTTAAATAGGGTAGTTAAATTTTTTGTATGTGTATCATTCTCAACTTCGTCGTCTTAGATAAGATCAAGATTTCCGAGTAAAAAATTGGAGAAATTTGTCAAGTGTATTGCTCTACTAAAGTGCTTTCAGATGTTCTTTACCGTTTTCTTGATAGCATATTTTTGCTAGAGCTTTTTCATTGTTTCAAACCTCCTTATATATTTATGAGGAACATGTTATCCTTCACTGATTAATGTGACAAAAAATTATTCCAGTCACTAAATCTTTTCAAATTTTCTTTACGGATAAAGCCTTGGAATCCGATTTTAATTTATATAATTTTTACCTTTTTTATCCATCCCGTGTACTCTAGACTTTAGATGAACAGCATTTATCTAATAATACTATCATAGTATTAGCTTTTTATCATATTTGTGTAGTTATTTTAGTATATTTTATGCTGCTAATGAGCCATTTTATCTTTCCCCTCTCATCATTTGTTCTCCCGCTTTGGGAAAGACATAAATGATTCTCCTTATCGAACGTTTTTACTTTTTTGATGTCGTGGATATATTTGGAAAGATAGAATAACGAAAAAATACCAAAAATGGTTGTCAGCCACGCGGAAAATATTATCGATTAGTTGTTTTAATATGTTGTATTTGAATTTTACTAGACATTAATCAGAACGATGATTTGGTATCACAACTTGAATGGTTTCTGAAGTTGCAAGATGTTAAAGATCCAAATTTAGCTTCGTAAGAAAATTTGGCTTCTTGTGTTGATGGATTCACTTGTCTGTTGTCGCTAAAATCACCAAAGACATTTTAGTTCTTCTCAAGCTTTTTCAACCACTTCTTTCGTACCACATTCTCTAAAAAAATTTAACACTTCTAGTGTAATTGACCCAGTGGAAACTTGCTAAGTATGGCTCACCCTTTTGATCATCTTGTCTTAAGTACACCTGAATTAAATAATAAATACTCCGAATATGGAAAATTGAAAGGGCTATATCTAGCATAAATAGTTGGATAAGATCTCCAAATTTCAACCTTTTTTTAACATGGGTGTGTTGCTGCATATGGTCATGGCTTGTTAATGCCATATTAGCCATAAAAGTTGAACAACATTGAAGTTTGGACATCGCATCCAACATCAAATTGAAATTCAATTGAAGATCTATCAAAAACATGAACTACATTGCCCATGTAAATGAATTATCGATGAACTAAAGGATCGATTGCTCACTTACATGATATGGATCTGCGATATGGATGTACGGTTTTTAATTTCCTTAGCTGATGTACTTTTAGATGCAAGAAAGCATCGAAGACGCTCTGGACCATTGGTCTATCAGAAGAAAAGAAGACGTCTTTTGCAATTTGTTCCATCAGAAGATCCCGCCCAGAGGTTAAAACAAATGGGTACCCTTGCTTCTGCTTTAACAGCATTGCAAATGGAGTTTACTGACTGTCTGACCTACATTCCTCATATGGCTCCTAAGTCAGCCAATCAGGCTGAATATGAAGAAGATGGCATGCAGGTCTAAAGTCAAATTGTCCAACTTCATTAACTTCTTCGCTTAATCGTGTTTTTCTCATGCCTTGCATGTTAATTGTGGTTTTTTTAATTAGGTTCTTTCGAAGGAGGACATAGAGACACTGGAAAAGTGCAAAGCTATGTGTAAAAGAGGCGAATGCCCGCCCCTTCTAGTGATTTTTGATTCATGTGAAGGGTAATTTCGTTATTCAATTTTTGAACGCACTTGTAATGCTCTTCTTCCCACTCCCTTCCTGGTTATTGAATATGCTTATTGTGTAATTTGTGTTGCAGATTTACTGTTGTGGCAGATTGTCGGATAAAAGATATGACATTTATAGCAGAATATACAGGCGATGTGGATTTTATTAAAAACCGCGAAGATGATGATTGTGATAGTATGATGACCCTTCTTCTAGCGAAAGACCAATGTAAAAGTCTAGTCATTTGCCCTGATAAGCGCGGAAATATATCTCGCTTTATCAATGGCATTAACAATCATACCTCGTAAGCCTGAATAACCAAATTAATGCTATCTATTTATAATTGATGAATTATCTGATTTCAATGAAGCTCAAAACTTTATGCTGTTTTTGTGCAGGGATGGTAAGAAGAAGCAGAATTGTAAGTGTGTGAGATACAGTGTGAATGGTGAATGCCGGGTATTTTTGGTTGCGACTCGAGACATTTCTAAAGGAGAGAGGCTGTACTATGATTATAACGGATATGAACATGAATATCCTACTCAACATTTCGTATGATGAGAATTATTGAAGCGCGGGACCATAAATTATTTGGCAGCTTAGTCAACAACATTTTTCTCTTGCTGCTCCAGCTATTTATGGTAAGTTATAATGATGTAGAACTTCCAATCATAAGATTTGAGAAGAAAAAGGATTTTTTCTTTTAACTGGGGCATGCTAGTTTAAATTTCAGAGATATTTTTAAAAAACAAGAATATTTTTATTCTTTTCATACACATCAGTGCTTTTCTGATTTTCAATTAGAGGAAAGAGGAATGTGATTTACAGTCTCGCATAATTCAATTTATAACTGTGATTATTTTGTTTAAGGCATAGATAACTCCGCATCTGAATTGAATGTATGTTTGATATTTTTTTGAGCAATCAGAGTCAGAGAATCACATTCATACCTTTAAATTGCCAAAACTATTTTTAATAATTTAAACACAATGATAAAAAACCAAGCGTTTTTACCTTATAAATTTTCATACTCATATACACCTATCTTCAATGCAAGTACTTAGCACAATATAGTTAGTTATATTCCCACCAGTCAATTACAACTGCATATTTATTTTTTATAATTTATCAAGTTTTTTAATAAAAAAATTAGTCAGGGAATCATTTGGTTAACCGTATCCAATAGATTTTAGAAATAGCTATCCGAAAATGAAACCATTAACAAAAAAATTTTAAATGTCTGTTGGTCTGGTTAATTTAAAATGTTTTGATATGTTTCTAGTTATTTTATGTTGCCCAACAAAGTTGAGCACAATCTGCCCCGGTCAGATCATGAAGATTGCTAATTCATTTCTTCAAATGAACTTATTACACCTCCCAAACCTCCTTGTCCCAACTTGATGTTATAGAATATGTGAATTTAGTTAGTACCCTTTATGGATACCTATTTTCAATGAGAGATTGAAAATCACAATGAAAGCTTTAGTCTTTGTATCTTCTTTTAGTTTTCTTCCACCCAAAGAATATTAACTTTGCACAAAATCGTCCATTATCATCTAATGGCATGTATATGTCAAGGCTGGACGTTTTAAGGCTTCATGTGATAATATAGCCATATTATGCAAGTAAATGCATAGGCTGGTTTACTAACTTTGTCTGGAGATCGATTGGGAATAAGAAAACCAGAGTATAGAATGATGTTCTGAAGATCTGAATCTTAGGCGAAGAGGTCTTCAAATGTGGTGTTTAGTATTTGTAAAATATGATCTTGAAAATGTGAGAGAATGTGAGCTTGTGTCAGTTTGGAGGATCTGATAGTTGAGTTGTCCGGTCCAGATTAAGAGTGATCCACTCGTCTTATGGTTTCCGCATTGTATGAAACATTGTCCTGTTTTTGGGCATTCTCTAAGGTTATGGTTCGTGAGATCAATAGGCAATAAAGTATATGACCGAATTGCATTTTGAGGCTTAACAAGTTTTATGGATTTCAATATTCAAGGGCTATATTAGGATTCGATGGCAAGTATAGGGGTATTATAAAATATGCATAATTTCTAAATTTATTAATGAAAAGATGTTTTGGAAATATTTGAACCTTCTTCCTTGTCAATGTTCGCAATAAAATGCGTGCGTGTTCAATGTATGATGTCTAGTGGCTTAACTGTCGCTCTCCAAGTACAAAACTCAAAATATCTTAACATTAAAGGTAAACGTGAAATTTATGCGCAGTCATTTTCAGATGAATAACTATTGTTACAAGGGTTGTAATATTTTTTTTTTTTGCTTCATTTGACTCGCGTTTAAAGGGTACATACATGATGCAGATGATATTTATTCCCAAAGAGGGAAAGTATAGGAAATGCATAGAGTGGGAAAAGGATTTAAATATCTTTGTTGGGCTTGTTCTATAATTCAAATGTCTTTTTAGTACTTAATCTATTAAAATTGTTTATTTGGTATCTGACGTATTCAACTTTTACCTATTTGATAGCATGCCGAATTTTAATACGACAACTTAAGAGATCATTGAGAATCGATAATTTTGCGCATGATTAACAAAACATAATCATTCTTTAAATGACAATATAAGTTATTTACGTTTTTTGTGTTGTTAGATATACATTTATTTACTAAAATTAAATAAATCATGTACCAAATCAACATATAATGAATACATTACCAAATAGACAATTTCAATAAATCAGAATAAAAGGACATTAGCTATAAAACAAGCCTCAAAACTGTATTTTATTCGCATAAAAAGTACTTTGACTTTTGAGAATTAGCTGGTCCATTTTTCATCGAGGATTCTGTTATAGATTAAATAAGAGAATTTACCAAAAGATTAGTCTAATGGTGAAAGAAGCTATATTAACCTATAAACCCCACAACACTCTTGTGATTACAAACAATGTGGGATATTTCCCTTAAATTTTACCACGTAACAACCGACCATTATTTAGGGCCAACGCCCTTGTTGATCACGGTTACATTGGTCATGGTTGACTTCTCCAAGTCACCACTTCGAATTTGGCTTGGATACAAGGTAAAAGGTCTCGCGATTGAAAGAACGAAAAATAAGGAAGAGATAAAAGAAACATTTGAGAGAGAAAATAGAAATCTTAATTCATTCAAGTATATTTTTGAAGATAAAGAGAAGAGCCTATAACAAAAATTTAACCCCGCCGACAAATTCATGAAAACAATTCTTAACAAACAATAAAGGGAAAGGATTCTTCAATGTTCAGGTCAAGTATTAGAATAATATTAGCTCAATTTTTGTCTTTCATTTCAAAATGGAAGGTATGGATTGAAAATGATTTTTTCTTTTATCTATCCTATAATTTGGAGAGATAAGAAACTATATCAGAGATAAGAAATTACATTACTCTAATGTTTGACTCCCATCAGAGAATCTTTTTCCAACACAGACCAACTAAATGACAAAAACACGGGAAAGGCAAACCAAAATGCAGGCCCATTCAGCTTCAACTTTTCCACGCATCATGTGTTTAAACATTTTGCTAATTTCCTCGAAATTCAGCTTCAAGTAATGGCAAAAATCTAGTCTTCTTCTATTTCTGATTGCATACATATTGTTGATGATGAAAATTCAGAGAATGTTTCTGTGGGCCTAGCTGATGAACATAAGAGAGGCTTTGGCGGGAGTTGCAAGAACTCATTACTACCCTCCAACATCTCTATTACTCTTGTCATTGACGGTCTGTTTTTTGGATCTGTTTGGATACACCAAAGTCCCACTATGATCATTTTTCTCACTATGTCTTCTCCATCTTTTGTATTCTCTTCATGAGCATAAATATCTCCTCTTTCGAGATTCCTATAAATGCAATCTGGAAAATACATGTCACTGCTGGTTTGCGTTTCCCCGGTATCCATACTTGGTTTTCCAGCAAACATTTCAAGCATCATCATTCCGTAACTGTACACATCAGACTTGTAAGAAACACCTCCATACCCTCTCATGAATACTTCTGGGGCTATATATCCAGCGGTTCCTCGTGCTCCCAATATTGACACTATACTTCCTTTTCCCTTGCACAACTTTGCTAAGCCAAAATCTGCTATTTTCGGACACAAGTCTTGGTCTAGGAGAATGTTGTGAGGTTTGATGTCGAAATGGACAATCCTTGTATTGCAACCTCGATGCAAGTATTCTAAGCCTCTCGCAATGCCAATTGCAATTTCAAAAAGTGTTTTCTGCTTTAGTTGGCAAAATTTAGAACCTTCGTTGTCACGACAGATGAACTTATCTAAAGATCCATTTGGCATGTATTCGTATACCAAAGCTCTCTTAGTTTTTTCGTAGCAGAATCCTAGTAGAGTAACTATATTAACGTGTGAAGTTCGGCTGATGCTTGCAACTTCATTTATAAATTCTTCTCCATTACCTATGGACTCTTGTAGTAGTTTTACTGCCACATGTCGTCCATCCGATAATTTTCCTTTATATACACTTCCAAATCCTCCTTGACCGAGCTTATTTGTGAATGAATTGGTAATTCGCTTTATGATTGAATATGAATATCGTTGTGGTATGAGAGAATGATAATTCGAAATGAAAGCCTCTACGTTGTCTTGTTCCGTATTTGCCCTCAACGTTCTTCTCATTCTTGTAAAACAATACCATCCGAACAAAGCAACGAAAATGGTGCTAGCCGTAGCGGTCACTCCTGGACAGTGAACAAAAGATTGTTGAGATATTCTTTTCTGTCCGACTCAAATTAGATAAATTAAATTACAATTAATTATATGTACCTATTATGATCTTGACCGTGGAATTTGTCCCTAAACCAACAAGAAAAATGCAATACAAAGATAATTAGACCCATATTAGGATAACCAGCCCTTAACTACAATACTGTGGACCACTAATGTTCGAGTACAATCAATTTTGCTGGGTAATTTTATCATTAAAATGTAGATTAAGTAAATAAAAAAATGGTCAGTCTGAACTTTCAAAGTGACATTGTAGCTACCTCAACTTTAAAAAAGTGCACCACGTTCCTCCCTTAATTGCACATGTCAACTTCTAATTTGTTTGATTTTTCAAAGATATTATTTTTTATTATTTTCTATCTTCAATTAAAAGCTGACACTTTGCGTTCAGGAAGCAAAGTGGTGAACTTTCTGAAAGTTGAGATAATCTTGGAGTTACTTTAAAAGCTCAGGGAGATAACAGGTTTCTTGGAACAATTTAGGATACCCAATGCATTAAGCCTAAAAAATGTTCTCCAATCATTCTATAACCAATGGATGGAATTTGTTGAGTTATATTTTATCATAAGAAATTTCAGTGAATAAATTGGAGTTGGAAAGATAGATTAGTTATTGTTTCCTATAAACAAATTATGTTAACTTGTGATAATACTTAATCAATTAATCAACCAAGCCTTATATCATGTTATGTGAGGTCGGGTTATATGAATCTACCGCTCGTCAATAAAATGATTTTGTAACTTTTCCATCTACTCTTACTTTCTGTATTTAAATTCTAATAGAAGTAACTTTTCCATCTACTCTTACTTTCTGTATTTAAATTCTAATAGAAATCTGTGACATTTAATTGGTTACATTTTTTTATGATGTGAATACATCTAAGAAAGCCTCTGCCATAAATGATCTAAGAATCAATTGGACATATTTCGAGTAGTACATCTACAAAGTGAGTGGAATTATTAGGGTTTGAATCATGACATTTACAATTGCTTAAAAAAATTAAATGATATAAGAAGATGACATAATATTGCATAACCCAATTAAAAAAAATATGTAATTTTTTTGTAAATAAGATAAAATATGCAATAATGTTTTGGCAGAGAAAAAAACGATAACCATAATTAAGTGATTCATGGATTAAATAAATAACGTGTATATCTATAGTAGTGTTTTAAAAATCTCTACATCAATGCTGCTTAATTGGGCCGATTTTTAAAACAAATTTTCCTGATTTGTCCTGCCTAGCCCTGTTTAAAAGATCGACTAGCCCGATTTTTAAAACACTAATCTACAGACTAGACGAACAAATCTAATCTTGTACCATGTCACCCTAATTAAAATTTTTTTAATAATTAATTTGTTTGGATAATGGTTCATTATATTTCACTAAAAATATGGTACGGTATGATTTTTTAAAAATTTATGTTTGGATAGATAGTTAGATATAATATGGTTTTTTCAAAATTTTAAATTTATTTAAAAGAAAATCATGAAACACCACCAAATCTGTGATTTTATTTTCATGGTTATGAAAACCATGAAAGAACCATGAAAAAAATTATGTAATTAAACAAGATAATTTAAGTTAACATCACGAACCAAACCAAATTATTTAACCTCAAATTGCGGGAATCTAAAATTTTGCAAACAACGTAACCATGGAATTGGGACATTAATTGCTAGGAACTTTACATGGCTTTCAATCACTAGTCAAATATTAAAAGACAGTCAGAGAAGAGGGGCTGAAATTAATTAATCTATCAAATAGATGATAATAATATAATAATTGTATTTTGAAAAGTGGTAGAAGGAAAAAACTAGAATTAGTCAACATGAAAATTAAAGAGGGCGAGGAATTTCAGAAACTGTACCTGATTTGGGCCGAGTTCGACCACAGGTAAACGATTGTTCACTGTCAGAACATTGGCAAATGAACTCGGAAGTAGATGACTTGTAACTACAAACTCCTCCAGATGATCTACAGGTCTCACAAATTGAATTATTTGCATCCCATTCTACTCCAAAACCTTGTTTAAGAGCTATAAATAAATCGTCCCGTGTTTCCTGAATAGCCGATTGACTTGCCGGAACTAACACCTTTGTTTCACAAGATACTGCGTAGTCGTTGATAGTTTTATTAAGCAAATCATCACCCGTCACAATGAAACCAGTCACAATCGTACCAGCGCCATTATTGCAGGCAAAAGCAGTGGATACATTTCCTGAAGACTCCAAAGGACAGCCGTAGTATAAACTAACATTCTGAATATCCTTAGGGTAACTCATAACTTGCCAATCTAAAGTGCTGTTTACAAGGGGTGTTGGACACATGGATGCTATGTAATCTTCTCTTGCAACTCTTAGATTGCTGGTGTTGCTGTCGATTTCAAGAACTCGGTAGCTCAAACCTTCAATTTCGATATCCGCAGTTTCGTCACTGCAATTAAGTCCGAATTTCGGATGGCCGCAGTAGTTGGGTCTGTTTGATCCCCAGAAAGGATAACCTATATTTGTTATGTTTCCACAGTCGAATGTTCCGCTGCAGTTTTGATATTTTGTTCCATTCTGTCCTTCAACAAATGCGCTATATGGGACTGAGGAGAGGAATATAGTTGTAAGGATGAAATGTTTAAAGAGAGACATGATGTTGGTATGCATTCTTTTGGATAAAGATCATATAATTATTTATAGAATATCCTTAGTCATGATATAGGTCACCTTTAGACCTAGAGTTACAAAGTTGACCGACTCCAATCGATGGGAGGTAATTCTTCAACTTTTTCATAGGCAATCTAGGATCCTTGGATTTCAAACAATGTTTTCGTTACTGTACCGGATATCATGCTGGTTAAGTTATTGGTGAGTGTTGTACCAGTATGACCGGGTGAAACCAATGATTGTACTGGATTATTAAAATTTTTAAAAATAATTTATTTAAACTATAAATATACTCATAATTTATTAAATACAAACGGTCATATTCTTTTTTTTGGTAGAAAAGGACAGAAACTCAAAAACTACAAGAGGCCTAGCATCAGAAAGGAGGCCCCTATAACATCTTGGCAGAGAATATCCCGGATCCTAGGAGTGGGTTCATCAAGTCTAGCGTATCCGAGGGGAAGAGTCGCTCCATAAGACGCTAAGGCGTCTGCACACCTATTCGCCTCCTGATAGATATGCTTAACCTCAACCCTCCAATCTCTATTGAGGAGCCCTTTAATCTTAGAAATAAGGTTGGAGTTCACAGTAGCTGCACTGCAATCTTTAGATAGCTCTTCGACTACAAATATGCTATCCATCTCGATAATGAGCTTCCTAATCCCTAACTCCCAAGCTAGGAGAAGACCATCCACTGCTCCCCAAAGCTCAGTCGTAGCTATTGAGCATTGCCCAATATTTCTCGCGTAGCCTTTTACCCAACGACCATTCAAGTCCCGCAAAACCCCACCTGGTGAAGCCCTATAATCAGCCCCCACCACCGAGCCATCACAATTTAAATTTACCCAATCCTCATAGGGCGCCTCCCAACCAACAAGGATCCATTCCAGAGCTAGTTTCATGGTAGTCACCCCTCCCATAGCTCTACCAAAAGCTGAGGCCATAGCCACCGCTTGCACCACCAAAGAAGAGCTACCTATGTCCTCCCCATCAAACACCAAAACGTTTCTCCTTCTCCAAACCAGCCAACAAATAAACCCAAACAGCCAACCCAATTATCAAAGCCATGCATGTCCCTTAGCCACAAGTTTTCGCTCAGCCAAGCAACTAAGTCCCCACTAAGAAAGGATCCAACCTTTTCCCTTCCTACTAGCGTAGTCCACATATCCATAGTCGAGGGGCATTGTCTAAGAATATGCGAGACGCTTTCAACCCCCTGTGGCATCTCTGAAACTCCACAACCTCGGTAAGGTGACATCTCCCTCTATTCTCATTTGCCAATAGGCGATCCTTGAAGCATAGCTAGAAGACAGTTTTTACCCGCTCCAATTCTAAATCACCTTCCAGTCTACCTCTGACGATCCCTCCATCTCCTCCATTAATTGCGTGTAAGCCGACTTCACTATAAATGACCCCGATGATGTCCCATTCCAGAAGCAGATGTCCTCATCCCCTTCATTGGCCGAGACTCTATAGGAAGCAATCATCATAAGGGCCGATGCTGGCAGCTTTTCTTTGAAGAGATCCTAATTCCATCATCACTATCCTTCAACATATCTCAAACTTTAACCGCTCATTCATCCTGGGAAATAGGTGCAATTGCGAGAAGCTTAAGCGGTCCAAGGTCACCTAGCCACTCGTTGGACCAGAATCGAGTGCCTAACCCTAAGCCCACGCTCTACTTGGTACCCATCAATACATCATCTCGAACTTATACAAGCGGCCTCCAAGTTTTTGAGATCTGTCGGCTAGGCCGGATTATTGCACTAAGGAAGTCATTGCACCAATATTTTCCCAAAATAACTCTCGCCCACAAGGAATCTGGTTTAGAAATCAAAGCAAGCCAACCTTCATTAGGAAACCCATATTCATCAATCTTGGTTTCCGAATCCCAAGACCCCCACTATACAAAGTTCGGCAAACATCGTTCCACTTAACAAGATGGATTTTTGAAATCTCACCCGAGCTGCCCCATAAGAACTTCCGAATGATTCCCTCAATCCGACCACAAATCGATTCTGAAAGGTGCACTATTTGCATGGTGTAATAAGGTATGGAACATAGAACGGACTTCACTAGAGTGAGGTAGCCTACGAGAGAAAGAGACCGCTCATTAAAGTCATTAAGTCTCGAGGAGACTCTCTCCAATAGCCCCGTAAATTTGCAGCTCTCCACATAGCCCTCCGAAAAAGGAATTCCCAAGTAAGAACCCAATGAATTTGAAACCCGAAAGCCAACACGATCGGTAATTTCTTTTCCCAAAGAGACTGAAACATTTGAGAAGACAATACCTGATTTCCTCAAGCTTACCTTAGCACCCGAAAACTTGCAGAAAAGATTCAGGACTTGGCTAACATGATCAATTTGGTCTCTACTAGCTTCACCAAAAAGAAGTATGCCATCCGTAAAAAATAAGAGGGATTATGGTGGGCCATCTCGACCTAGAGCTATCTGTCTCCAAGAGCCATTCCCAACCGACCTCATAATGCCATGCTCTAACCTCTCCATGCAAAGGATAAAAAGATATGGAGATATAGGGTCACCTTGTCAAACACCCCTATTCAGCCTAAACGTCTCCTTGAGGCAGCCATTCCACAAAATCTGCATTGAGGAGCTTACTAAGCAGTTCATAATAACTTTAATAAGCCTATTTGGGAAACCAACATCCATAAGTGTGTCCTCAATGAATCCCCATTCCAACCGATCGTACGCCTTCTCTAAATCGATCTTCATTGCCATCCAACTCAAATTACCCTTCCTCACCTTCATTGAATGTATGATCTCCTGAGCTATCAGGATATTAACAGTTATGTGCCTGCCTAGAACGAATTTTGATTGGTTAGGGAGGATGATCTTCGTCATCATCGTCTTGAGTCTATTAGCGACCACCTTCGCAACTACTTTGTAAAGAACTATGCACAAGCTAGTAGGCCTAAACTCCGAAAACCTTTGCAGGTCATCACGTTTTAGGATTAGGATAATAACCGTGTGATTAACCCACTCCTCGATCAGTTCCCCTTGGAAGCACTTTCTTATAAAGTCGCTCACCTGGCCACCCATCTCAGCCCAAAAATTCTGGTAGAAACCCGCTTGAAATCCATCATGGCCCAGGGCTTTCCACGGTTGCATTTTGAAGAAGGCCATGTTCATCTAATCATTTGAGATGTCAGCACCAATAAATCCAGATTTTCTTGAGAAATTGATGAAAAAAGCCACCCCAAGGATAGCCCTCTCTAGCACTGACCACCATAGTACCTTCTCGAGCCTCTTCCCTAGCCTAGTATAGCCCCTTAAAAATCAATTACCTCCCTATGCAGCCTAGTCTTATCCATGCACAAATCCTCATCGATTATAATACCCATAATCTTGTTCCTCCTCTGACAAGACTTTACCGAGTTATGGAAGAATTTTGTATTACTATCCCCATGGACAATCCACTCACGATGAGCTTTTTATTTCTAAAATTCTTCTTCCCAAAGGAGGCACATTCATACTTAGTCAAGAGCACCCTCTCCAAGGGTTCGTCTTCAGGGATTGTTGGACCCCCGGAATTCGATTCTCAACCTTTCTCTTCCTATAAAAAAATATTGACAAAAACTTCTGTGTTCCACTCCTTAAGGGTGAGGTCCATGTTCTTCAAATTATCAATCATGCTGACTCCCTCCTACCACACATTAGCAATCGTACCACTAAAGCTATCATGATCCAACCAGCACTTAAAGAAAAGGAATGGTCTCGACAGGCTCATATCCACCCTCACTCCACCAAAAGAAATCAACAAAGGATAATGATCCGAGCCAGCTTTAGGGAGGTGACGAATAATTGTTTCATCGAAGACCTCCAACCAGGCCTCATTACCAAAGGCTCGGTTTAAATGCTCGAAGAGAAGACCCCTCTTCCACTTAAATTTCAGACCATTAAAGCCGAGGTCCCTTAGGCCATGATCCCGAACAAGATTAGTAAATTCACCACACACACGAGACTGTCTAGCCCTTCCCCCTATATGCTCTAAGTTTGACAAGAGAGCATTAAAGTCCTCGGTAATTAACCATTTCCCTACCATACCTCTCGCCATCCTCCTCAAATCATCCCAGTGACTCCTCCAACCATGCGGGTGCGGGCTGCCATAAACAACTGTGAGAAATCCCACCTCCCGGTCCCCAGACCTCACGATCATGTAAATGAATTGAGCATTATTCTCCACAATATTCACCGGGACTAAATCCTGCCAAAGGACCCAAATCCCACCAGCAAACCCCACGATTTCCATCCTTTACTAATTATCAAACTTCAATTTGCTAATAATTCGGTTAGCCATAATCCCACTAACACGTAGCTCCATCAAAGCCACAATATTCAATCTATATCTATCATTTAACTCCTTCAAAATGAGAACTGAATTACACACGCCTTGAATGTTCCACACTAAAACTTTCAAATCCATAAGAAATAACACAAGGCAAAGAAAAGCACACCAGTTCAAAACACCCATAGAAAAAAACTAGGCCTCCTTAGAGGTTAGGATCAGTATTTAAAGAGCCCCCACTGGCATCACTCCTAGTCTCGTTAGAAAGGGACTGCTTCTCCTCAGCCATCATCAACTTGATCCTACTCTTATTGATTT
Organism: Euphorbia schlechtendalii; assembly: GCA_949673415.1. Lineage (NCBI taxonomy): Eukaryota > Viridiplantae > Streptophyta > Magnoliopsida > Malpighiales > Euphorbiaceae > Euphorbia > Euphorbia schlechtendalii. Next base: position 13,665 of record CATIWQ010243580.1, on the reverse strand, counting down.
TCACATTCTTATTTTACTTCGCAATAATCAGTCCCAGTTTCTCCTTACATTTCTTATCCGGTTGTACAGAGACCCTTGACTCAAATCTACCGTTATGTTGCGAATGAATCCACGATGGGTTTGAGGGTGCAACAGTGTGTGAGTCAAGCTTCAAAGTCTTAGTGGTCACCAAATCAATCAGCATCCTGTTTTCCTTATTCTCCTCACCCTCGGCAGCACTGCCCCTCCTTCCATGCTCCATAATTTGCTGCTCAAAGACAACCACATTCTCTCTCCCTTTAGTTACCGAAATGGCCCATATACATCCATGTATGTATTAATAATAGATGATAAATTAGGGTAGTTTATGGTGGACCTCACATTTCCCCTCTCATGCAAACCCATGCAAGCTGCCCCCATTTTTCCCACCTTCACCTCCTCACCCACATTTGATTTAATGCATCCTCTATGATACATCCCCCTCCTTAACTCACAACCAACCCCTTAGTTTCCTCCTCTTCCTGATCGCCATTATCCCTTTCCAAACCATCCCAAACTTGGAACCGGGACCCTTTCAGCCCATGCGTAACCTCCTTACCCCCCTTCTATCCTCCAAGACTCATATTATCCTCCTTATGCTTCATCATAGCCGCTTTCTTGTTACTGCGATGACCTACTTGCATCCAAACTCCAAAGGAGCCATCCTTAATCCTCATCCCATCCGGGACTGGCAGATTAGTTTTGCCTTTCCCTAAGCTCTTTATCAACTTTTCACATTTCTCCCTTCTATGGCTGTACATGCCACAATGAAAGTAGATTAAGGGTAGACCTTCATACTCCACTAGCTGCACTTTTCCCTCAAACTCCATCTTCGAAACAAGGGCCTTTCTCAAATCAATATTCACCACCATCCACGTATATCGCCCTTATGTTCCTATTTTCATGTATTTGTCAACCTTAACCACTTCCCCTATCACGCTACCAATCGCCTTCAAGATGTTTGAAACATAGTAATAAACTGTAAAAACCCGGAAGCCGAATCCACACAATAATTGACTCCACATTGGCATTCTCTGGGTTGAATTCCGGATTCCATGGTTGGACTGCCAGATAGTACCCCGAAAATCATCCAAGGCCCCCCATATACCACCTTCTGAAAGTCCGCATCATAGCCAAAACGAATCATAAAACAATTATTCCCTACATCAGCCATAGAGAATACCCCACTCAGTCTCTACAAGTGCAATAGCTGCGTATTGAGTGTGCGAAATCCAATGGCCCCACCCAGGAGTCTAACAAATATCGTTCATTTCATGTTCTCAGCCATCAAATTATGGATTCTATCAGAAAAGGATATAGAGGTGATCTTGGCTTGTGTATCAACACATACATTCGAATCCTCAAGAAAGAAATCTAATTCAATCTCGCTAGACCGCCCTCCATTCTTCAAGTTCAAAAGAGACTCCTTAAAAGTAACCTTCCATGACGAATCACGGTTAAACTCAATAGCAGCCTCCTCCATCATATCATCCAGTCCACTGAAGCCCACAATCTCATTGTCATCGTCACCCGGCTAGGGGGGAGGCGGTGAGAAACTCCTTCCAACCAAGTTAGGGTTAGGGTTCAAAACCCTTATCATTTTTAATTGCAAGTTATTGTTTTAAACGCTTGTAAAATGGAGGCTTTTCAAGTGACATCCAATACACAAATATGTCTAACTCCACAAACGGACATATTCTAATAATAGAAAACTTTATATTTTCTAAATCTCTTCTCATAATGAACAATGTCCTAAATAACCAAAATATGAAAGAGGATACAAATTTGAATATTACCTAAAGTTTTTAATACTTCCTAATGTAGCAAAAAAAATCCTTTTTATTAATAATTAATAAAAATCTGTCACAATTTAGAATATTTTTACATTCTCATTCTAAATTAAATTTTATCATTAATACTTTTACTTTCCCTTTATGTAGTTATTACTTTCCCCGTAAAACTTTCCCATTTAGTAGACATGTCTCTTATGATTCTCTAATTTTTCATATATCTCCATTGTTCACTCTTATTTCCTTCCTTTCATTTCATTATTCACCAAACTAAAAGAAAAAATCAAGACACACCACTAAAATTTTATTCTTTTGATGATTCCATTCATGAAGATGTCAAAGAAATGAAAAAATGGATTCGAGAATATGTGATTTCCTTCTAAGATGTTGCTAGATTTGTGATTTAGAATCTAATAAAGTTTAGTTACACATTCCATGACCAGCTATGAGCGGATGACGTTATACCCGTGCGATCATCACGAGGTGCCTATCTCGTGAGATGGGGCGTGGGGGGAGGAAATAAAGTTTTGGAAAGACTCGAGGCCGAAATCTCTAGCATATGTTATGGAGTCGTCACCTGGATCAGCTCTTCTAAGAAATTCGGTATATCCTAGATCCGTCAAGCCTAAACCGCACCGTAGTACAAAGATTTGGGTCCAAATGAGTTACTTACTTCATCGTTATTTGAGTTAAAATTAAATGCAAGCCACCACCTTTAAATTATTTAAATTATTTTTAGTCGTTTTCAGTTTATGTTTGGCTATATAAAGCATTCACAAGTAGAAAAGCGATAAATAATTAAATGCGATAATAAATAGAGAAAATAAACAAAAGTAATGAAGTAAAAGTCCTAACCTAGAGGGTAGGGATTAAATAATATATTTTTTGAGTAATATAAATGGTTCTAAATACAATTTTTATCTAAGACAATACCCGAAGGAATAAAATCCTAACATACAACTAACCTGCATCCACAAAGTGTTAGCACAATTTATATGGAACATCACAAGTAGGGTTAGTAATACCATATAAGACTCAAATAATCATTCAATGAGTAAGATTTGGGTGTTTGTTAAAAGCGTTGCACTCGATTGATTTTAAAAAGTAGAAATTCGAGTTTCCTAGTGATTTCTCTTGTAAAATCGATTTATTTTAGACCCAATCTTGCCCATTTTAATTATTTAGAGATTTTACATGGTATATAGTGTGGTCGGTTATCGAGGAATATTGATTCTTGTCATTGTGGATGCAAAAAATGGAGCAAAAAAATGAAATCTAGGTGAAAAAACAAAGAAAAAGTATTCTAACAGGAAAATCAACCTGCGCCCTTGTAGTTGGTGTTGGCCACGACTTGGCTGCCACCACCTACACTAGCTTCGGTTTAGGTCCCAGGGGAAACCTGGTTGCAAACAAGGGCACTGGCTAAACAACCAAGGCCCCGGGAATCCTAAACTTTTCATCAAAATTTTCCGTATCTAAAGTACAAGATAGGTGAAAAATGGATGTTTAAATGAAGGCAAATCAATTTGGAGCAGTGCCCCTTTAGAAGAACCAATACCTTTGCAGTTTTCCAGTACCCCTGTAGTTACATAAAGGGGGCGCCAGTCCAATTAGAGGGGCATCGGTCTAACTAGAGGGACACTAAGTTAGTAATCCATTTTTCACCCTCATAACACCAAAAAATAAAAAATAAACACACAAAAAAAGCAAATAACTCTCCAAAAACTTAAAAGATTACCCCTTTGTCATGATCCTAACGATTTTGGAGCTAGAAAAGTCAAGAAAAGAGTCCTCCCAAGCCTTATTTTGTTGATTTGTAAGATTTTTGTTAAAGAACACCAAGAAAATGAATAAAAAATGTTAGAGTTGGAGTTTTTTTGTGAATTTTAGGTTCCAAAAAAAGATATTTGAAGGATCTACTTACAGTATTAAGAGCCCAAACCAAGAAGAACTCAAGAAAATGTTAGAAATATCAAAAGAAATAGGAATTTCTCTTTTTTCTTAAACTTTCTCACCAAGTTGTTGGTTTTTCTCTCTCTTCTCTCACTCAAATCCCAAAAAGTGGCTGAAATTAGGTCTCCTCCTCTTTCGTAAAAGTTTGAACCATTTTATACCCTTTGGGTCAGTTAAAAAGTGAGGATAAAAAGGGAAAAATGCAAAAAATGGTAAAAAATGGGGAATCTGGGTTAAAACCTGGTGCCCCTCTAACTTGAACCGGTGGTGGCCTAGCAAGTGGATCACAGCTGGTCTAGTTAGACTAGTTCCGATCTAGGTGTAGGGCAATAGGTCTCGAGAGATCCCTCGAGGTCCCAATTTCCCCAAAAAACAAAGGTAATCTCTTTTTTTTTTTACTTTTTTATGCATTTTTTTAAATTTTTAAAAATTTAAAATTTAACTTCTAATATTTGCTAAGCATTTTTTTATTTATTTTGTATGAATAAACAAGGCTTTTAAGGTTAAAAATACTTGTTTTATTCCTGATAAAGGAAAATATGAAATAAACCTATAAAATAAAATTATCTAATGATAAAATTGATTATTTTAACATGTAAGGATGGTTAGAAAGGTTTAGAAAACTTCTTTAGATGCTATATTATACCTAATTAGGGGTCAACAAAAGGCTGCCCCTCATGAGATCACTGCTAACACGTTATAAAGGTCACATGAAGAGAGTAAGGGATAGAAACCATACCCGGACTGGCATTACATGTCAAAGTTGACCTTTAGGTGGGAAAGTGCACCTTTAGGAACCTTAACAAGGTTGACTTCCAGGGTCAAAGAGCCTAGTTGTCTCCTTGAGGAATTAATGGTTATCTTTGTTGACCGTTAGGTGTGAAAGTGTGTTCGGAACTCTAACGAGGGAATAGTTGTAATGACTTTGAAATTAAGTGATGAAGTTATCCTTAGAACATGGGAGATTGCCGTGCTCTTTGGACATCCCCAACATAGATGTTTCCTGATTTTCAGGATCACTTGGAAATAATTTAGTGCTAAAGTTGACCTCAAAACATGGAAGACCGTCTTGCTCTTTGGACATCCCAACATGGATGTTTCCCAATTTTCGAGATCACTTAAAAGTAATTTAGTGCCAAAGTTGACCTTTGTTAGAACGCATTTTATGCATTTTATTTATCTTATCTATACTTTGTTTGTTGATTATTGTCTGAAATTTGGTTAAGTTGTGGTTATGTTTTGGTTTTATTAGAAAAAGTCAAATGTTGATTAAAATTGGAGTGTGAGCTGAAGAAAAAGTCAAATATAGAGCAGTAGAGGTGGAATGAAACTGAATGACTTGAACGTGGAAATGGTCCTCATTGCTAGGAAATGTTTACTATGCACAGTATCAGCAAATCTGAGCTGTATTCCGTTTTTGACTCTGCTGATTTGGCAAAGAACGTGGCTACTCCATTTTTCAGTTGATCAATCCCATTTTGATGATCTCCCATTTTGTAGAAACAGTTTCAAAAAGTCATGGCCTCAACCAAATTTTATGGCATTTAGTGGAGAACATGGAACATTTGTTGAATCTCCATTACTTTTCTAGTTTGATTATTTTGTTTATTTAAGTAGTTTTTGTTTAGTTAAAAGAACACACAGAGATTACGTGTTGAATATATCATTTTTATTTGCCCAAAATCATGTCTTGCTAATTCTCTTTTTCCAATCAATGGTTAATTCTACTCTTGTTTCTTTTCACTTGTGAGGTCTAATTGTTCTTATTCTTTTCTAATCGACTTTTGCTATTTGTTTATTTCGGCTTATAAAGTTTATTTTGACTCTTTTAATTGTTACAAAAAGTCAACATTGTTTCAATCGAAATAACTCATTGTTGACAAACAAATCGATTTAATCTGAAATTATTTGATCGATTTCTATAGTGTCGAATTAAGATTTTCTATCTTAAGAAATAAACAATCTTACTTAAATGAGTCAAGCGTCTTGACAAATTGGTTTGAATCGAGTTTTCCTAGTTCTTAATGCAATTAACAAGTTAAAACTAAGGAATGTTTCCAAAGTACTATGGTTTAGTTAGGATCAATCGTAGAGTGTCTCATGATTGATTTAAAGTTAAGGGAAAATTGGTTGATAGGAGTGTCTTTCGGTAACTATAACCGGTTTAGTAAAATTTGATTTGAAATATTTTTGAACCCGTGATCAAGTGAAACAACCAGAGTATTAATTATACCTTTGGTTGGATAATTTCTTGATTTTCTTACAACATTTAATTAATCTTGTTTTTTATTATTTCAATCAAGTATCAACTCATCAAAACCCCCCCTTTTTACTTTTAAGTATTTTCAAATTTGCATTCAACACAATAATTTTTACGAAATTATAACTCTTCTTGTGGAATTGGCCATACTTTCATTTCTACAAATTCTTCTAGTAGGATACTAACTTGGTGGATTCAACATTCACCAATTTTTAACTTAGCGGATTCGACACTCGCCAACCTCAAAACATGGAAAATCGCTGTGTTCTTTGGACATCCCAACATGGATGTTTCCCGGTTTTTAGGATCACTTGGAAATATTTTAGTGCTGAAGTTGAACTTATAATATGGAAGACCACCATGCTCTTTGGACAACCCCATCATGGATGTTTCCCAATTTTTAGGATCACTTGGAAATAATTTAGTGCTGAAGTTGACCTCTAAACATGGACAATCGTCGTGCTCTTTGGACATCCCCAACATGGATGTAATCTGATTTTCGAGATCACTTGGAGATAATTTACTACTGAAGTTGACATCAGAACATGGTAGACCACCGTGCTCTTTGAACATCCCCAACACGGATGTTTCCTGATTTTCGAGATCACCTGGAAATAATTTAGTATTGAAGTTGACCTCAAAACATAGAAGATCACCATACTCTTTGGATATCCCTAACATGGATGTTTTTCGATTTTCGAGATCACCTGGAAATAATTTAGTTGGTTTGGAAACCTGCACGCAATAAAATTGTTTTGGAATTAGTGACGTCAATGAACAACTTTTAACTCCTTGATTGACATTTTGGAAACACAACATTTTACCCCTTAAATCAAGAGTTAAAATGAGAAAATAAAGTAAGCTAAATAGAGTAGGTTAAATTCAGCCTTGTTCAAAATCTTGCAAAGACTTTTTTTTAAGAGATTGATTTTGCCCCTAGAAGACATTGATTTTATGAGGAAAATAATTTTGACAAGGTTTGGGTAAGGTTTTTGGGTGTCCCAAAAGAGGATTAAAGTAAATTCAAAGGGAATAAAAAATTTCCTCTTGAAAGTTTTTGGTTAGTTGGGGTGATTTATTTGGAAGGAATTAATTTGGGAAGAATTAAATCTTTCGGAAGAAAAGAATTAATATAGGACATGAATTTATTTGATTTGGGGAGGAATTTATTTAAAAGAAAATAAATTCAGGTATTTTTTGGTCATGAAAAGTACCAAGAAAGAATTTAAATTGAGTGAAAATGCCAGCGGGGATAGCGACTAATGGGCGGTGGTCGGTGGTGATGTAGGGAATACCGGTGCCGGTGGTGAATCCTGAAGCCAGTGAAAAGAACATCGGCGGTTATGGTTTCTAGAGGGAATGACCAAAATTTTGGCCCCATTGGGGAACTTAAAAATTTCCTTTCCTTTTTTCACCCACTTTTTCAAAATCACATACTTCTTGTTCTCCATTTTTCTCTCTAACCCCTTTCTTCCTTGACCACTTTCACCCAATTCTTCAAGTAAAATGTTTAACAAAGCAAAAGGGTGCCGGAAATTCGAGCCAAGGATCGTGAAACTTGAAGAAGGCGGGGATGGCTTGAGGATTTTGTCAATATGGAAAGTAAACGAACTCTTCACTACAAGAAATTTAGTATTTTATGACACATCTTCAATGACGAAAAGAGTATTTTTTGTCAGTAAAAAATAATTTTTCATCACTAAATATAATTTTGATTGTCACAAAATGCTCAAATTCTTGTAGTTTGGCCTTAGAAGATTTTCTCGGGTATACTCACAAATCGAGGGTCGCACGATCCTGCCGGGCATGCTTCCCAACATCAAATAATCCTACAATTTGTTAGTTTTTTGTTTCGATTTTGAATTTAATCTATTTCGTGAAAAACTGAAAATTGAAAATTTAGATGAAATTGGTTGATAATAATGCATGAAAATAGTTTATGAGTGATTACTTAATGTCTCAGATACATTAAGATAGATTTGGGATGGGATATGGCCTGAAAAAATGGTCGGAATCGGATCTAAGCATGTCCAAACGGCATGCTGCCAAGAACTCATTGACATCGATCTAGTTGAACTGGTGCCGGGTTGGCAAGCTGGATCGCCGCGGGTCTGGTTATATTGATGGTAGTTAAACCAGACTGACGACGGTCCCTTTTCACAAGGGAGATTGCCGTCGAGACCACGAAAACCTCAGAAGTTACTTTTTTTATTTTAATGCTTTTTGGGCTTGGTTTATGTTAATTATATGACTAATTGACATTTTTTAGTGATAATTTGACAATTGTACTATGGATTGATGCTCCTTTCAAACTAATTACATGAATATGCACTTAATTAAATTAGAAAATGCATGACTATAGATATTTTATTTTTGTTTTGTTTAAAATGCATGAATACATTTTAATTGAAAATGTATGAGAATATTTATTTAAGCGCATGATTAAATTTTATTCGAAATATATGAATTCACTTTATGATATACTTTATTTATGAGATGTGAACTTCATTTGTCATTTATTGCCATAAGGACTCCCAAAAACTTCATAAAATAATACCCAAGTTAAGTTAGACATATTTTTTTAATATCTTCATTTTATTAATTAGTAGTTATGCCATGTTTATTTTATTGATGGATGAAATGAAATGCATGAAACTTATCTTTGCTCATTTGTTCCTTGTGATTGTAACCACATGATTATCCCACTATCGATGCACTTAGTTTGTGTGCCAAATGGTGGGCTCGAGTTCGCGCTGAAGTTGAGGCTAGGCAAGTTCAAACACTGGTAGACGCCATTTGGGCTACTGGATTTGGACCTCTTATTAGTGTCTTGCCCATGGTCGGGAAGGCTTTGAGTCATAAAGCTTTAGGGGCTATGATCGAGTGGTGGAGAGACACCACCCACATGTTCCACCTGCCACTGGGGGAGATCACCATTATACCTTCTAACATCATGGCCATGAAGGGCTTATGATGGACAAAGAAGACGTTGAGGTTCAACAACTTTTTGGCTTCCTTCCCTACGAAGAAGGTCATCCTTGATTACATGGAGAGCTTACTAGGTGAGCACCCTACCAATGGTTGGATGTTGACTAGCCGAATGGTGAAGCAATGGTTGACGACCGGTGACATCACCGAGGCACAAATTCTGTAATTTGTCATATCCTTTATCGTGGTGCTTTTGACCATCATATTTTCCCCAAGGTCTGGCAGTGTGCTGAACTACTTTATCTTATCCGCTCTAGCTGATTTGGAGGATATTCCTAGGTGGAATTGGCCGAGGGTCATTTTAGGGTAGATTTACTTAGGACTCGAGTGTTGCGCATGCCGGCCGATGAAGGAGCTGAAGGCCAACCCTCTTTGGATCATGGTGAGCATATTTTATTGGCCACTTTATTAGTTTTATTATACATATGCCTTGTTTCTGACATTTTTTACTTGTCATTTCAGCTTTGGGCATTCGAGTATTGAGTCATCCTCTCGTGATTATATTGGGAGGAGAGTTACCCGTAGCGCATTACATTTTGAAGGAAAATGTAAATCAGAAACAAATTCGGTACTCACCTTTTCCGTATGCCTAAGATCGAAGAACGCCACATCAAATGCCACATCAGATCCATCTTACAATTTATCAGAGTATGGATATGTATCCACAACTTCTGCAATAACGAAGATCGAGAAGGATCGACTTGCAATGTTTTTATCGTGAGACGAAAACCTGGGAGAGAGAAAATAGTTGGAAAATGATGCATGAAAAGAATAATGAATTCAATTCATTACATAAATGAATTCATATATGTGTATAAACAAAACTCACATCCATTCACATATATATATATTGGATCAGATCCTTTGACTCGATTGACCCGCTCGCGGGCGGACCAGGTATTTCCAACATCTCCCACTCACACTTGACGGGTCACATTTCATACAAGGTTATCAAATCTTTAGTGTGCTGTGAAGTCATGTGATCGACATACTATCAAGAACGCTTTATCTTGCACCTGTTAGGGTCTGCCAAGACTATCGTGAGTGGTACTTAACCAAATATATTAACATCTAGAATTCAGAAGCCATCTTACACTCGTTGGGGTCTGATAAGATTATTCTGATTGGTAGTTGACCATATAAGTTGATATGTTGTATATAAAATATCACATTAATGTATAGCGTGCATGCTTTACCCTAGACTGGTTAACAATCACCCACTTCCACATCTTTTGGGATCTTAGAAGTCTTAATATGTTATTCACTATCTTATCACAAATATAAGATAGGCATGCCAGTGAACCAACAGAACTCTGATGAATGTTAATTGGCCAAATCTTCCTTTTAAGTTGTTAATTCTGTATAAAACTAGTTAGTTCCATCAATTAATCTCTCCCAGATCGAATCATATCATAATCTCTTAGTGATTGATCAAATATCCCTTACTAGTCCTTACTTCGCAAGATAACTCAATAGTATTGAGGGTAAGATCCAATAACAACATAATGGACTGAGTCTCACATTAGAGAAGTTGAATCCTTGTACATTGTACAAACTTCTCATCTCATGGTCGCTAAGCACACATTATATAGAGAACTTATTTCTCTCCCACTTTGATAATGTGCCATGGTGTCCTTTCCTTTCTACCCTTATAAAGGAGTGCATGTCTTATCATATCAACCAACACCATATACACATCTTAGTTACAATGCAACCTAGCATTTAACCTTGTTCGACTAAATGAATCACCTTTAGCTCTTCAGACAAAACATGACCAATTATCATGTGAACTACATAGTTCTTACTCGAATCCTTTTTGGATTTGACACGCAATGTTCTAAATAATGCAATTTTTTTGTTACTCAATAAGTCGATTCACGATTTTGAACAGGTTCCTGAACTACACATAATTGTTCAAAATCAATATCATTTTAGTCTGTATCCTCGTGATAACACTAGGGTAAACATCCATGTGTGTGGGCTACTTCTCTGTCTGACATATTATGAATGAAAAATAATATGTACATAACATACACACACATACATTGCTCATTGAATAAAACTCATTTATATTATCACAATATCATTCACGATTTGAAGAGTATAATAAATAAGGTAAGCGAATAAATATAATCTACGCATATTTAAATCTTTGATATATTTCACATATACATCTTTCTAAGACATACTTCATAAATAAATTTACAAGCGTGTAATGAGTAGATATATACCTCATATTGACCTCTCCTCGTATTACTTAGTCTATAATTAAACAGATACTTAATATTGATATACTTATTGCTACTACTATATTTTGGGTCTATTGCATAAGATATCGATGCTTGAATATCTCCATAACATTTTGTTTGGAGCACTTAGCATAAGAATACTCAATAGTCTCTTTTGTCAAACAAAATGTTTTAACATAACTCGAAAAACTCAATTTCAACCTTAGCCTTAGCTAATATGCGCGCGCGCGCGCGCACACACACACACACACATATATATATATATATATACATATATATGCATATACTATTTCCTTGGTTCAATACATTAGAGCATAATCAATGGTCATGCACAAGTATCTTACAATTTTCTTAACGGTCCTCCAGTGCTCTATTACTGGAATAAACTAATTTATTACTTCAACACACACAACATGAGTTATATTAGGTCTGGAGTAGAACATAACATATGTAATGATAATATGTGGAATATTTTCCATATCCTCCCACTTAACAGGAGTTTCAGGATAAATACTTACAATAAGAATCATATTCTTAGTCATCAGAATACTTATGGGTTTATTATTCTACATATAGATTATTTCTCAAACTCTTTTTGTACAAGATTCCAGAGATAAAGATATTAGTTATCTTATCCATCCATTTAGATCTCAATCCTAGGACCTATGCTGACCTTTCCACGACTTACATATAAAAGTTACTTGATATCCAATCTTTCAATAGTATAGTATATACACAATGGTTCTCATTTAACATTCTAAATACCATATCCTTAAAACCTCATGAGATTATAAATTGACTTATCAATTCAAGAAAACTCATGTTTACAATCTTTGGGATAAATCCTTTTGATTTTGTCATATAGATCTCTCATGACATTTCTCCCCTAAGAATAGAGGTCCAGACACCTACTTGATGTAACTTTAAGGAAGTTACAACTACTAAAGTTAAAATAATTTATATAGATGTAATTGTCACAACTGGAAAGAATATATTCTTATGACATATTCTTATCAATTTGAACATGCGTATCCTTAATTATAAGCCTAATGTTCTTACTTTACATTAAGAATCCACTTGTTCTCAATATTTTTATGTCCTTCAAACAAGTTTACTTAATTCTTCTTCTGTTACACACAATTATTCATCTTCCTTTAAACACTTAATTTCAGGGTTGGAACAATTTTCCATTTTTATTACTTAGGCTCTGAATTCTCACAAATATGTCTCTTATATTTATTATTGATAAGTGTATAATTACACTTATTATCATAAAAATTTTATACAATAAACACTGTAGTTTTAGTCATTTTTATACTTCATACAAAAGATTTCAAGTGATATGTAGTTGTTTTTTAGGCAAATGCAGATACTAGGTAAATCTTGGGAGTAAAATGAGCTAAAGTGGAATTCTATGAAAAAAGAGTAAAAAAGGTGCAAAAATGCGTGGAACTTAAAGATTTGGCTTAGGATCGAAGCTATCGAAGATCGATGAAGTTACAAGAAGAATTCTGAGTAAAACTCAATTCACGGTCGCGACAATCATCTGCGGTCGTGACTTGTTTACTTCAGAATTAGAAGATTGCAAATCAAAGATTCACGATCGCTACATGGATGGTTTTCTGGTATTATCTTTTTAACTAACAACCGCTAGATAAGCATGATCAACCGCCATCAACTGCCATCAACTACCAATGAACAGACACCTATCAAGAGTCAACCAATCATGAAAAGGTGCTTATCCATTATGGATTATATCAAAGCTTCTCAACCAATCACAATGAAGAGATGCAATCTTTCACCAATGGACACAACCCTTCGTTTGGATAGATGCAACCCTTTGAACTCTATAAATAGGGCTCCAAATCTCACAAATTTCATGAGTGCACAGTGGCACATGGTGTAGTAAGATAGAGGAAAATGTTAGAGTGTAAATATAGTGTATAAATAGAGAGTTCGCTACCTTCTAAAGTGTTAGCGAGAAAATGTTTAAGTGATTCGAATCCTTGTTTCAATCACTAGATTTCTCTATATTCTTGAGCGATTATTGTATAGTGTACTTGCAAATCACTTATGAATAAAAGTTTTCTTTCTTTAATATTCATTTATTCGATATTCGCAAAGAATAGCATCCTAGTGGAGGTTCTGTACAGGCCGAGACCGAATTCAAAGCAGACGCAGGAATTGCGGGAATTGACGACTCCCATTAAAGAGTGGATACAGTTTGATCAACTTTAGCTTTCACTTACATACCCTACAACTTTGCTTTTCTTTCTACTTATACTTTCTATTTCGAAGTTTATGATATGTATATGTGTCATAATGCGTATTTCGTGCTAAGTCTTTTATGTTAATCAAGTTATATGCGTTGGCGTTAATTTTAAGAGTAGTTTCGGGGTTAACAATA
>CATIWQ010243572.1:0-14517 GCA_949673415.1 Euphorbia schlechtendalii | reverse complement strand
GAGCAACACATGAGATGACTTTTCTAAGTCTAGGGTAAACGAATTATGACACTTATAAGAACCTGGATAACAATATTACTATGCTTAGTACGGGTCGCTCTCACATAGCCATATTTAGCAAGTTACCACTCCAAAAATGTTGGCTCACTAAGCAACATTATAATCATAGATCCAGTGACTATACACAATCTTGTTAATCCCGAAATCACTCTTAAAGTTAACTCGAAAGCATATAACTTGATTAATATAAATGACGTAAAACGAATTACTCGTTATGACACATAGACATATCATAAACTTCGAAATAGAAAGTATTAGCAGAAAACAAAGTACAATTGTAAGGTATGCAAGTGAAAGCTAAAGTTGATCAAACCGTATCCACTCTTTAATGGGAGTCGCCAATTCCTGCAATTCCTACGTCCACTTTGAATCCGATCTCAGCTCGTATAGAACCTCTGCTAGGATGCTATTCTTTGTGAATCTCGAATAAAAGAATGTTGAAGAATGAAAGATTTTATTGATAAGTACTTTGCAATTACAATCATACAACAAATGCTTGAATTTTTGTATGAATATAGTGATTAAAATAAGAATAGAGTCACTTATACATTTTTCTCGCTAAGACTTTGAACGTAGAGAAATCTAGATATTACACTCTCTATCTATACAAGCACACTATCATTCAATGCCTTCTATTCATACCATAACACCATGCCACAAAATTGGTTGCGTCTATCCAAACGAAGAGTAGTATCCATTAGCGAAGAGTTGCATCACTTCAATATGATTGGATGTAAAGATTCATCCTCATCCACAATGAAAAGGCACCTTTTCATGATTGGTTGACTTCCAAAAGGTGTCATTTTGGTTGGTAGTTGATGGTGGTTGATGTTTTTTATCTGGCAGTTGCAAGAAGAGAAGAGTTAACCAAAAAACCGTCAAGGTCACGACCGTGAATACTTGGTTGGCTACTTTCTCTTGTGAATGTTAACAAGTTATGAACGTGATATATGTGTCAAGATCATGATATACCTTTTCCACATAATTCCTCTTTACTATTTCTACCAATCTTTGATATCTTCGATCCTTTTCCAATTCCTTACATTCCATGCATGTTTTTGCACCTTTTTCACTCTTTTTCCATAGAATTCCACTTTTGTTCATTTTACTTCCAAGATTTACCTAGTTTCTACTTTTGCATAAAAAACAACTACATGCCACGTGAAATCTTTTATATGAAGTATAAAATGAAACAAAACCACATTTTTTATGATTGAAAATGTCATGATAATAAGTGTAATTATACACTTATCAAGCGAAGGGAATTTCTTCCTAGCTAACTCTCTAATTTCTGCTAAGAAAGATGCATCAGCCAAATCCTCGCGGATTGGCTCTCTACTGGGTTTAATTGCTTCACGGGCTGTAAAATTTGCCTCAGTAGTCTTACCACTTACGTTTCCCTGCTGAGCATAGTTTTTAGCATTAGGAACTTCCCTAACCAGAGGGGTTAAGCGGGGTAGAGGATGGGTTTGAAGAAAAGGGTGGTTCAGAAGAATATACAGTTGAAGAAGTTTGGGAATGTTTTGGTTGAGTTGAATAGAAGGTACAATGGATGTACAAGGGATGGTTTGGGTTTGAGTTTGTACAGGAGAATAATGGGTAGAAGGGTTATTTACTGGTGAAGAATGGTTAGCAGAAAAAGAATCATTGCTTTTTATGGGTGAAGAAATATGAATAGGAGAGTTTTGGGTATTAACAAGAGAGGACGGAATATGGATAGGAGAATGTACAGTGTTGGGAGGGGGAGGAGGAGAATTTATAGATGGTTTTTCAGTATCTACAAGAGTATAAACTGAGGGAATTGAAGTTGAAGGATTTACAAGAGAAGGTAGGATTTAAGGATTTACAGAAGAAGAGGGGGTAGGAATTTGAGGAACCTTTAGGTTAGTTGTTTGACCCAAGGATGGGTCAGCTTGAGGTTGCTAATGTTGAGTAGAGGACTCCTTAACATGAGTGAAAGAGGGTGTGGGGATGTTGGGTTCATTGGGATCAGTCTCCTCTGGAATTAGGGAGAGGGTGTCTCCAACATCCTACTCGCTGCTCACCACCTGCACATTACGTTGAAAGGGCCTATTGATGGTAAAACACTTGCGCTAAGTGCCCTTTACTTTAGCAAATGCTTCTTGAACTTTAACAGCAGCATTAGGACTAAGAGTGTCCTCTTCCCTAGACTTTTTTTGCATCGCCCTGCTCCTCTGACTCCTTAGAAAACACCATTTTGTGCTTTCTTTGGCTTAGGGACTCATGGCCCAACCACATCTTCTTGTTCCTTTGAATGCTGCTCCACTTGAATTTTAGCCTTCACTTCTCTTTGGGAGTGGGTTTTGGCCTTCATTTGCCTCCTTTGACGGTGGGGGTAAGCAGGAGCCTCATCGGCATTGGATTTCACAAGGCTTTTCCCCCTGGTCTTGGAAGAAGCAACCTTTTGCTTGGGAGAGGAGGCGGTGGTGGTGACTTTCTCTAGGATGTTGGATATGGGGGCTTTGTTTGAATCATCACTGTCATTGAAATCCACCATAAAGCCATCTTCATCCTCCTTCAGGATGTCCACATGTACTACTATCGGTACGCACTTCTACTTGCACTTTTGTTGTTCTTTATTGTACCTATTATGTACCTGATTGTAAACCAGTTTGTTGAAGTGAGACATTTTGAATCTCTTATTCACAACCAGAACTATGTCACCGGACTCCCCCAAAAACTGAGCGATGTCCACTTTCGCTACCCTCATAAGTTTGGTTATGAGGTAACTATAGTGATAGACTGTATTCAACTTGGTCAAATGGTGAAGAATCACCATTGGCTAGTTCAGCTTCTTACCCTTTACCATATGGTACACCACACACCTCTCAAAGTAGGTGTAGCTAGTCATAGACCCTGATTTCAGTAGCAGTAAATTCACCATTAGCTCATGGCACATTCTCGTGGTCCAGCTCATGCTGCTTACTGCTATCTCCCCTGATTCATAGTTCACGAAGAGCTCCCAATATTCTAGAATAATGATGACATCTTTATCGTTAGTTTTGTAGAGGTGAGTGCCTTTGTTAGGCGTATTGAGAACTATTAATCTTGCACATATGAGAGTGGATTTGACTCCAAAATCCATCATCAGAACATCGTCAAACCCTTGGATTGTGTAAAGGTTTGAGTAGAAGGCTCTGATGAGTCCTATGATAGTAGGACCTTCTATCTTCAAAAAAGATCTTAGATGTTGCTGCTTGATGATCTTATGCATGGTTTTTTCGTAGCAACCCTTCATAGTCCACTTTATAAACTGGATCGAAATCCAGATTATCAACCCATTCCACCTTGGTGAAAAGGGTTGCCTCTTGCAGAGTCAACTTTTTGGATTTCCCTTTAGCATTTACAACAATCTTCATCGATGTGGTGCTCTTAAGTCTAAATCTTGTTTTGGTAGTCGCCATTTGAGAGAGAATAGAAAAGGATTGACAGAGAAGAGGAATTAGGGTTCGAATGCTTTGAATTTCAAAATCGCAAAAAGCAAGTACCCTTCTCTCTTCAACTGTTCAGCTTTTATAGACAATCTCAACTCTCAGAGGCACATGGCGTTACCATAACTCAAGATGAAAATGAACGCTGAGATGAGCATAAGATTAACCGCCTTAGTAAAATGGTGAGTTTTGATAAAAAAAAATGGTTCCTCTGTAAACACACATCTTTTTGAAAATGTAGAGCTTTGAAAATTAATCGTGAAACAGTTTTCACGCCGTTACATTAAAATACTGACAGTGTTATCCATGTGTCTTCTCAAAGCTTGATCTCCAACACTTAGCCAAAATTTTGAGAATTTCAACTTCTTTCTTCTTCTTCAATGTGGATAAAGCCATTCCTATCAACTGCCTCAGAGTATTGAACTACTCCTTTGGCAATGGCTTGGTGAAAATGTCAGCACGCTGCTCCTCAGTAGGAACATATTCCAGCTTGACATCTCCTCGTTACACATGATCTCTGATGAAGTGATTTCTAATGTTGACATGCTTCATCCTGTCACGCTGAACTGGATTTTTGGATAGGTCAATTATGCTCTTGTTATCACACATAACTTTAAGACAATTTGACTTTATACAATAATCTTCCAATTAATGCTTAATCCATAGCAGTTGTGCTACACAACTTCCTACTACCATGTACTCAGCTTCAGCTGTACTCAGTGCAACAGAAGTTTGCTTCTTACTGTACCATGAGACAAGACACTCTCCAAGGAAATGACATCCTCTTGTTGTACTTTTCCTGTCAAGCTTGTCTCTACCATAATCAGCATCTATAAATACCCTAGGAGTGAAGTCTGAGCTGCTGGGATACCACAGACCTACTTCAATTAAGCCTTGCAAGTACCTGAGAATTCTCTTCACAATGGCTAAATGAGATTCTCAAGGATCAGCTTGATAACGAGCATAGTAGCACATAGCATATTGTATGTCTAGCCTATCAACTATAAGATAAAGAAGAGAGCCAATAATTCCTTTATAGAACTTGCTATCCACAGGTTTTCTAGCTTCATCTTTACTCAGGATAGTATCAGTGGCCACAGGAGTGGACATTGCCTTCGAATGTTCCATGTCAAATTTCCTCAAGACTTCTCTGGCATACTTAGCTTGACAAATGATAATTCCATCTTCAGTTTGCTTGATTTGAAGGCTAAGAAAGAAATTGAGCTCTCCTATCATAGACATTTCAAACTCGCTCTTCATCTACTTGTTGAACTCCTTGCATTGCTTCTCATCAGTTGGTCCAAATATGATATCATCAACATATACTTGGACTAGTAACACATCTTCCTTTCTTCACCTGATAAACTACCTTTGATGATCAAGTAATTGGTCAACCTCTCATGCCAAGCTTTAGGAGCTTGCTTCAATTTGAAGACATGCTTAGGATTCTTCGGATCTTCAAAGCCTGAAGGCTAGCGAATATAGACTTCTTCTTAAATGAATCCATTCAGGAATGCGCTCTTAACATCCATTTGAAAAAATTTGAAGTTTATATGTGATGCAAAGGCACATAGAATATCTGATTGCTTCGAGCCAGGCTATAAGAGCATAAGTCTCATCATAATCAATTCCTTCTTGCTAATTGTAGCCTTGCGCAACAAGCCTAGCTTTGTTCTTGACAATAGAGCCATCTTCATCTAGCTTATTCTTAAAACACATTTGGTTCTAATAATTAATTTCCCTTTCGACTTTGGAACTAGATCCCAAACATCAATGCACTTGAACTGATCCAGCTCCTCCTGCATTGCGATCATCCAATAATCATCTCCTTCTGCATCTTCAAACTTCTTGGGTTTGATTAATGAAATGACGGCTGGATGACTCATCATTCTACTAAGCTAACCTTGCATCATCACTAGATCATGAATATCATCAACTATGATGTCTAGTGGATGGTTATGATGAACTCTAATCTCTCTTAGAAGACTTAGATCAACTACTGGAGGATCGATAATGGGATGCTGAGGTGGAGGTTGATCTTCACCATCGTTGAAGTTGATAGAAAAATCCTCATCATCTTTAGCTTCCTCAGCTTCAGGTTCTTGTGTTGGGTTGGGTAGCACAGAGAGTGGCATACCGAGTAGATCTGCTTGCTAGCGTACTCCTTTATCTTCATCAAATGGACGTCTATCTGCATTTTTAGTTTCATCAAAATATACATGCACAGACTCATCTAAAAGGCCGGTTCTTTTGACATATATTCTATATGTCGAGCTATTAGTGAGTATCCTAGAAAGATACCTTCATTAGACTTAGGATCAAACTTACCTAACTGCTCCTTGGTGTTAAGAATAAGCACCTACAGCCAAATTATTTGAGATGACCTATCTTAAGGTTGCACCCTCGCCAAAGTTCATAGGTTGTCTTCTCAAAATTTGGGCGAATTAAATCCCGATTCAAGATATAACAGACTGTGTTAACAGCTTCTCCCCAAAAGAACTTTGGTAGATTGTTATCACTCAACATGGATCGAGCCATTTCAACTATGGTTCTATTCTTCCTTTCTACAACCCTATTTTGTTGAGGTATGTAGGGATAAGAGAAGTTGTGGTCAATACAATGCGCTGAATAGAATTCTTTGAAATGGAAGTTCTCGAATTCACATCCATGATCAATTTAGATTCTACTGATTTTAGTTTTTATTTCGTTCATTATCCAATTACTAAGCTTGACAAAAGATTCATATGTCTCGACTTTCCTACTCAGCAAGACTACCCAAGTGAATCTCGTGAAGTCATCCACAACCACCAACAAAAATCTCTTCGATTAAAGGAGAGATACTGATAGTTCCACAGCCTACAATCTTGCCTTTCTGATTATCTCAAAAATTGAAACTTCCATTTCTTTTGTGCTCCATTGAGATGAACTGGCTTTCATCTCCCATCATATACCTTGAGCATCCACTATTCACATACCACATTCTAAAGTCATCAGTGGTTCTAAGGCTCACTTGCAAAACAGTTACGTTTTCTTAGGTACCCATGCTTTCAAGCTGGGTCCTCCCCTGTTAAAAGTGCTTAGGTGTTTCTAATCATACTCGTCACAATAACCATTTTTATGCCTACGCATAACTCTGGCATAGCAAGCTATTCCACAAAAACACACACCATTTTTGCTTCAGGCTGGCTCGCTTTCTTCTTTTTAGAGGAATTCTTCCTCTTAGAATAACGAGTTTGGTTACTCAGAGGTTAGCTGTTGGCTAGAGGAGGATCCTACTTCTTCAAAGTTGTTACCTCAATAGTCAACACAACTAATTGCTTAGTGAGCTTGCTATTTTAACAGTCTTGATACTCAACCTTTTCTTGAAGAAAGCAGATATCAAGAGATAAGGAAGCAACAGTGTCTTCTAAATCTTCACTTCTCCTCACTAGCTCTTTGATACTCTTCATCGACTTGTTAGTCAATTTCATAACATCAAAGAGAGACTGGGTGAACTCTTCCATAGATAAGGGAATTTCATGATGTACCTCAACTTCAGGAGCCTTTTCCTTATTACGCTCAGCTTCAAAGTCAACAGAGGATTAATCTCTACCGAAGGTAAATGCTGAGTCTTTACCCCTTCAATTCTCGATGGCCATAAGACAGAGGTTGGCAGAATCAGTTACTTCCTCATTAGACGATGAGGATTCTTCTGAATAGCTCTAAGTAGCAGCAAGTGACTCATTCTTCTTGTTGAACCTCTTCTTGAATCTCTCCTTCTTCGTCTTAGGATATCTGGATTGGATACGGCCTTTCTCTCCACAACCAAAGCATTTGATGTCTTTTTTGTGTTCCTTCTTGGGTCCTTCCTTAGCTCTATGCCGATGCTAAGTTGACTTGATTTTACCAGGGAACTTCTTCTTGTTGAACTTCCCGTCCTTCTTCATGAAGTATTTGAAACGCCTAGTCAAAAGGGCCATTTACTCATAGGAGTCACAGCTAGTTGACTCATCACATGAATCAGCTTTCAGGACAATGGCTTTGCCCTCTCTTTCCTTACCTCGACTCCTTTTGGAGTCATCCAAATACTTTCTCAAAGACATCTCATGAGTCAACAAGGTGCCTATTAGCTCATTGTAGCTGTTGGTCTTCAGATCATGAGCTTACTCAATAGTGCTCTTCTTGGAGTCCCGCTCTAGAGTAAGAGTGTGCAGAATCTTCTTGACGAGCTCCTCTTCAGTGAACTCCTTTCTCAATCTCTTCAGTTTATTAATGATGTTAATGAACCTGGTATTCATGCTTTGAATACCCTCATCAGCGCCCATTGAGAACATCTCATACTCCCTCAGCATGAGATTGATCTTTGACTCTTTGTCCTTGTCCATCCCCTCATAGGTAATCTCTAGCTTTTTCTAGATTTCCTGTGCTATCTTGCATCCTAAGACCCTGTTGAACTCAGTAAGATCTAGTGCATAGTGTAAGTAGTTAATTATTGCGGCATTCTCATTGAGAAGCCTCATATTAGCATCATCGTAGTCCTCTAGATCTGCCGGGATACGAATTCTCACAATAGTGAGAACTCTGGGGCCAAGCTCGATAGCGAGCCAAACCTACATGCTTTGCTACTAGATGAAATTTTTCATGCAATTTTTCTAGAATGTGTAGTGAATACCATCAAAAATAGGTGGTCTGGTAACAGACATTCCCTCCTTTAAGAGAACTTCCTGACCTAAGCCAGAACTATAGTTGTTGTAAGCCATTTATGGATCTTTAACTCAAAGATGATTAGTCAATAAGTTGAGCAACTGCTCTAATACCACTTGTTGGTCCTTAGATAGCTTGTAAGCAACGGCAAAGGGGGTGAATGTGAATCTTGGTTACTTTTTATAATTTATAAAAATTTGTTTGGCCAAGTTAAGTTTTTATGTGCGTGCTGAGTATGCATGCTAAGTTACTATATAAAAACTTTATAAACTGCTCAGCTTCACTGGCACAGTTTATCTACAACTTCTTGCTGAGTACTCGACTCAACTAGAGTTCATTTTTCAAGCAAAAACACTAAACAGAGATAAAATGATGTATGAGAAGGACAAAGTAAAAGCTAAAAGCACAAGTTCAGAACTTCAACACCTGAATTTTATCCTGGTTTGACCACGAGCCTACCTTCAATCCCTGGATACCTTTTCCAAGATTTAATCTAGTAGTGTTTGTTCCTTACTTAGGCGGAGCAGCCTTTACAGCGGGTAAACTCAATTTTACAAAAAGTACCTTCCTTTCTATCTACCACTCAACTCGTTTGGGTACCCTTCCGAAACTGACACTCAGATTTGAATAGAAAATTTGCAGAATGAATTCAACTTATAAAACTTTGAATCTTTACAATGTTAAATCTAAGTATTTCTCTCTATTACAAATAGATTTGGAATTGTTGTTTGCTAATTGCTTGAGTTTGGAATTTCTTGAAGCTGGGAGTAATTTCGCAGAGTTTCAGCTCTAAAAGAAATTCGAGGTGATTCACCAAGTTTAAACATCTGCTTCAGTCTTCTATTTATACTTAAAGCTTTGTGAAGTAGCCATTGCAAACATTTCGAGGTCACTGATCTTCAATTTCTCTTCTCTTCATATCATTTGTATCTTCCCGTTGGAGACAGATTCCATGACGTTTAGAGATGGAAATTTGATTGTTGAGGCATAATCAAATTCCATTGATAAAATCTCATTTATCTTCAAGCAATTCATTTGAGAGAGGTGTGCGAGAATGCAATGTGGAAACTTTAGATTGGTTGACATTGGTGACGTTGGCAGAGTCATGCAAAGCATTGAGAAACAGCGTATGTTTGAAATTCCTTTTGCCTTGGACTTTAGTGAGGGAATCCTAACATTCCGTATTGACAACTTTTATCTTATGAGGACAACCGGAAATCTTCTTTAATTTCAGCACTTTTTAATCGTAAAAGAAACTAAAGAATATTCTATCTCTCACAGAAATCGTTAGTAGCACATGTGTCATTTATTTCTCTAAGTGTCTAATAAGTGTATACTTACACTTATTATCATGATAATTTTACTTATAAAATGATATGGTTTAAAGTCATTTTATACTTCATATAAAAGATTCCACGTGGTATGTAGTTATTTTTTATGCAAGTGCAGAAACTAGGTGAATCTTGGGAGTAAAATGATCAAAGATGAAATTCTATGTAAAAAGAGTGAAAAAGGTGCAAAAAGATGCATGGAACATAAGGAATTGGCTTAGGATCGAGGTTGTCAAAGATTGGCAAAGTTGCAAAGAGAAATCATGAAGAAAAACACATGTCACGATCGTGACACCCATTTGCGATCACGACTTGTCATTCTTCACAAAAAGAAAGTTACAAACCAAAGTTCACAATCACGACATGTAAATCACGCACACGACTCTTCTTTTAGATAGACGCAACCCTTCGCACTCTATAAATAGGGTTCAAATCAAACATTTTCGGTGGATGGCATATATGGGCAATGAAGAAAACATGTATGCATAGATCGAGAGTGAAAATTGTATAGATTTCACTACGTTCAAAGTGTTAGTGAGAAAAATGTATAAGTGATTTGATTCTTATTTTGATCACTAGATTTCTCCACAAATTTGAGAAATTGTTGTATGAGTGTAATTGCAAAGCACTTATCAATAAAATTTTTATTCTTCGACATTCATTTGTTCAATATTCACAAAGAATAGCATCTTAGCAAAGGTTCTGTACGAGTCGAGAACGAATTCAAAGTAGATGCAGGAATTGCGAGAATTGACAACTCCCATTAAAAGAGTGGATATGGTTTGATCAACTTTAGCTTTCACTTGCATACCTTACAACTTTACTTTGTTTTCTACTTATACTTTTTATTTCAAAGTTTATGATATGTCTATGTGTCATAACGAGTATTTCGTCTTGCATCTCTTATATTAATCAAGTTATATGCTTTCGAGTTAACTTTTAGAGTGATTTTGGGGTTAACAATATTGTGCATAATCACTGGATTTGTTATTATAACGATGTTTAGTGAGCCAACATTTTTGGAGTGGTAACTTGCTAAATATGGCTATGTGAGAACAACCCATACTAAGAATAGTATTATTGTTATCCAGGTTTTTATAAAAGTTATAATTCATTTACCCTAGATTTAGAAAAGTCATTTCATGTGTTGCTCTGGGTGAATTATTAAATATTTGGGCATCTAGAATTGTGTTTGTTAAAGTTATCAACTGTATGAAATATTCTTGATGATATGTTTTTCTCTACTATACTTGTTCTTAGGGAAAATCTATATAGTTTACATCTTCTCTAATCTGTTCATGCCTCTATCTATTCAACAGTCCACCATTTCAAAAACCTAAACTTATTTTATTTTCTTTTGTTCCGTAACTCTAGTTGGTCCTTAAAACCTAATTCTTTCCCTATAGGATCGATATCTTTTAAAACTACATCACAACTGTATACTTGTAGTCATCATCATTTTTCTATTTGATAAGCGGTAATGACAACACCTATTCATTTTAGAACTTTTATATTATCAGAAGAAAAGTGGCGAACAAGTTTGTAGCACCGTTGTCGGGGATTAGCCTTTCGGAATGAGTATAGCCAAAATCTTACGAAAAAGTTTTTGGCATCGTTACCGGGGAAGGCAAATGCGTTCTAGAGATCAAATTTTTGGAGAACGGGCAATTATATTTATATGTCAATTAGATTTTTATTTTTGGTTTTAAATATTTATATTTTGTTATTAACATATTTTTCTTGCTTATTCATTGATTTTTCTTTCTAGCATGTGCATGCAAAGTACGCGTACTTCGAGAGAAAGTTTGGCATCTTTCGAATCAAAAATAGAACTATTTGGTAGGAGAAGAAAATGGATAAATAAGAGACAAAGAAGAAGGATGGCTGATGATAAACAACAAAATGTTGATCAACCTCAACCAAGGCTCATGGATTTTGTCATTCCGACCATCAATGGTAACAATCAGGGAATTTCTAGACCACCAATCGACGTAAATCAGTTTGAATTCAAGCCAGCATTACTTCAAATGATTAGCAATAATGTGCAATACTATGGTCTACCCAATGAAAATTAGAATGCTCACATTGCAAACTTTCTAGAAGTTTGTGATACTTTCAAAATGCCCAATGTTCCTGATGAAGCAGTTAAACTATGCTTATTTCCATTTATAAAGTGATAGTTTGGTTGAATTCATTACCCCCAAATTCAATCACCACTTGGAATCAATTAGCCGAGCCTTTCTAACTAAATATTTCCCTTTAGCCAAAACCACAAGACTCATTAAAGAAATCACTTCCTTTACTCAAAAGGATAGTGAATCCTTGTTAGGGATGGCAATGGATCCCGGACCCGGTCCAGATCCGTGGATCCGGATCCGTTTTTTAGGGTCCGGATCTCAATTTTATAGACCCGTCGGATTTGGACCCGGATCCGGATCCGGGTTCGGATAATGAAACCCGGATCCGGACCCGGATTCGTAACTAAACATTAATTGTATTTTTTTATTTATTATTTACCCCGAAAATATTGGATAATTAATATTATTTGATATCCACGTAAATCCAATTGCATGAACATAATTAAATGAGCATGTAAACTATATAAAATAAGGTGAAATGTACAAATATGGAAGCTGAAACTAAGAATTTGATGTTAATTACATAGACCCGTTTTGGACCCATTTTGGACCCGGATCCGTGGGATCCGTCGGATCCGGATCTGGATCCACAAATTATGAACCCGCCGGATCCGGGTCGGATCTGGGTCCAATATATTAAAACGGATCCGGGCCGGGTCCAAGCCGAACCCGGCCCGGATCCGGCCCGTTGCCATCCTTAGTCTCGACTACTCACATTCATTTGGGTCGCAATTACTCTATGTATGATCCATCTCAGGGCACATCTTTCTTACCACATAACCTTTATAAGCTTCTTGCATCTGTTCGACTCATTTTCTCTGTTTGGCCTCGTTTTTCCCTTCAGAATTATCACTTTTTGTCATATGCACGATAATTATTGATAAGTACACGCAGTACTATGAATTGTGTAGCTCATGTACTTAATCGTTGCGATCTCCTAATCAAATTTACTTTGAATTGCTGCAAAACAATTATAAAAGAAAAATTGTAATTTGTAACAAAGTGAAAGGAAAAAATCACTATCATAATATAAATATGGTTAATGCAAATTTTGAAAAATTTGAGAACATAAATTATTTATTTTTTATGACGTTGTTTTTAAAACAGAAAATGTAAAGTAACTGTAACAAACCACAAGAGTAAGAAAATGGGAAAATATATACTAATTCTTATCATAACTTGCATTTTGAACTTATCCTAAGAAATTGTAGTCAGGTAGAGTGTTAGAGAAATGCACGTGAAGCAGAGAGATCACACGATTCCCGTGCCGGTTAGCACATTGGACCATTCATATTTGATGCTCTTTGCCACGTGGATTACTCTGTGCGCACATTTCTTACGTGGGATTTGTATCCCTCTCGCCGTGCGCACTGCGCACCTCTTTGACGCGTTGCCCCTTTTGCTTTGCACGACTTCTCAGTTCTCGCATATCACAATTTTTATTTCTGGATTTGTATTTGTATAAATTCAAGTAAACGCATTTTCAATTAATTATTCTTCTCTTTTCAATTATTTATTCGATATTAATGATTCTGTTTGTTATTTTATGATGGTTAGTCTAGACCTCGTTAATCTATTAAATAGCAAATTAAGATATAAGCTATAATAGATTAAAAAACATTTTGAATATTAACAACATAAAGTATTTTAAAATCTCAACTCATAGACAAATAATTATAAGCAAATGTATCAAGTTGCCAATGGTGATTGAATCTTTTTATTTTTTCAATAATATGAATGTTACAAATTAAAAACACAATTCCATGTTTACAACTTTCAATTAGTGATAGTCCACT
The DNA here is from genome assembly GCA_949673415.1 of Euphorbia schlechtendalii. Lineage (NCBI taxonomy): Eukaryota > Viridiplantae > Streptophyta > Magnoliopsida > Malpighiales > Euphorbiaceae > Euphorbia > Euphorbia schlechtendalii. Next base: position 1,057 of record CATIWQ010243572.1, on the reverse strand, counting down.
TGAAATTGTGATTCTAATGTATAGGCTCGTTACCAAAGAGGATAATTACATTATGTTATAAAATCATCGCTCTGCCAAAAAAATTAAAAATCATTTGTTGATTTGATTGTTCAAAATATATATAGAGGCAGGGTAACTAGTGAAACTATATCATACATGGGCGAATTATAAAAGAAAGGTCGATGAATTATGTATTTTCCTTTCCTGGAAAACGAATTGACACAGTAATTGAAAAGTACACACAGTTCACGAGTTGTTATATTATCTGTCAGCGATGAAAAGCAAAAAAATCGTAAATTCTTTTAAAATAATAATTATTTAACAAATGATTTCTATTTGCAGAATGTAGATAGCTGGTTGTCATATTGATTTAACCACTACTAAAACAAATTTCTAAAATTGAACAAAATTTACCAAGTCAATCTGCGTCTCTGCAATTTTTCCAACCTACCCCAACCATGTACATATAAAACTTCAAATTACAGAGTGGCAAACTGCTTGAACTCGTAATCCTTTTGAAAAAGGAAATAGGAATCATTGATTCCGAAGCAGTACAAAATTTTTTAAAAAAAGAAAAAGAATAAAGGGTTAATCCGTACAATACCTCCAAATGGCAACTTTTGAAATATTTGTGATAACTCCGTGTATATGTTTAAAATACTATCACTTTACCCTATTTCAATTATCACTTTATGGTTGGTTTAACTTTTTAAAAATATTATTATTTAATTTTTTTCTCTCCAACTAATTTGAAGAAGCGATCTGGTGCATTTTAAACAAATACCAGTAAATATTTAACATATTTGAAAGTTCAGAATGACAAGAACCCATTTTGAACAAGTTCAAGAGGTACAGATGCATTAAACCTATATTTAATGTAGTTCAATTTCATTCGACTCCTCAGAACCAAGTTAGACATCCACTATGAAAAAAAAGGAAGAGACGATGAGACCACTAGAAAATCTAATGAAAATTGTAATGTTCATTTTTCAGGTAATTCCAATGAAAACAATAGACAAAGTACACATTTAAGCATAATATTAAAGTCCGTGACATA
>CATIWQ010243568.1:0-15339 GCA_949673415.1 Euphorbia schlechtendalii | reverse complement strand
ATATTTTAGAGATTATGATACTGTACTTTAATAAAAGTATTTTTAATCAAATTTGTATTCTTCTTTAAAATTTCAATAGTCAATAAAATTGATAATAAGATTTTACATAAAATTTATTTCAAAAGGTTGAATGAATTTTTTTTTTAAAAATTTCAGGTTACCAAAATTTTCATATAATAATATGGCAACCCTTAAATATGTATACAAAGTTCTTAAATGTTTTTTTAAAAACAGTTGATGATAAAAGTTTTTTTAAAAAATAATTTCATTAAATAAAGGCCAACATCTAATATTTTGCTCGGGGCCTCAAAAATTTCCGAGACGGCCCTGCTACGTACTCATTAATAGTAACAGAATAAACCACAAGTTAATTGACCTAATTAGGGATCATCAAGGCAAGATCTCAGAAATTTTGTATGGACTGGACTGGACTGGGTTGGTTAACTGACTATGCACTTATTCCTGTTGAGCTATAACACGTTGTGCTTGCGTTTTCCAAATGGGCTTTTGGGCCCTTGCTGGGCTTTTTATTTTTTATTTTTTTGCATTTTATCACCGTTGTGCTAGTTTTCCTAAGGTTCATTTTCAATTTATTTTTACTGATGCTTTAATTTGTTTTCATATTTTATTCATTTCATTTTCGTTCATGGCCCTCCATGTATTATAAAAGGAATATTATCACTAAAATATATATATAATAATCCAACAGTACTCATAGTTTCAAATGTAGCAAACGCCTTATAATTAAAAATGATATAAAAAATCAACTCTTCAATTTAGTCGGACGTGTCATCATTAATTGTTAATATTATTTATTTGATTGTTCATAAATATACAATCAAATACATAATGTTGATAATTAATTTAATAATATTTTAATGAGAACGATACTATATAGTAAATTGTTTAATTCCTTTGTTATTAATTTATTTTAAAAATAGTACAATTTAAATTTAAATAAACAATCCATTGTAATTACCTTTTTAAAATACATTGTTTATCTTATCACATCATCAATATAATAATCTACTTACATGTGACATGATTATAGAATGCGCAAAATATTGAATATGCTCTAATTGCTTTAGAATCTTTTGTTAATAATTTTATAAACAATATTGGTAAAAATAATTAATTATTAAAAATTGAAATAGCTAATTAGTAGGATAACAGATTTTCTACCATAATTAAATTTAAATAACAAAGGTGGGAGGCTTAATTACAGCTTTGACCTCGTGATTATAAATGAATTTAAAAAAGATTACCGTTAAAATCCGAACGCTTAACCCAAAAAGAGATTTTTTTAAAAAAGAAAATTAGAAACAAAATATGCTAAATTAGAATTGGTAAGCATTTCTGTCGTCTTTTCATCAACTTTTTATCAACATACTGTTGAAATCATGGAGTATGAGGAGAAATGGGTAAAGCACTATTCATCAAATCAGCGTATACTGTTAGTTGGAGAAGGCGATTTCTCGTTTTCAGCAAGCTTGGCTCTCCTCTTTGGCTCGGCTTTTAACATCGTTGCTACCTCTCTTGATACTTATGGTTATCATCACATTTCTGCTATTTTACTGGTTTTTTTGCTATGGGGATCAGCTACACAGTTGTGGGTCTTTGAGCAGATAAATCGGTTTTCATTAAAACATAAAAAAGTTCTTATTTTTTTATTTGATTTTTTGATTTTGAACTTGTTGATCAATAGTGAGCTCTACCTACTCTTATGTACCCTTGTCTTTAAAGTTGTGTTCTTTTTGTGTTTTTTTGCGTATTTTCTGTTTCAATAAATGAAGTAATTTAGGTCTTCAAAACTGATTTTGATATTCTTGAGTATGAATCTTAATGTAGCTAATCTTCATTCTAAAAAGAGTGTCTAACAATCACCAAACTTGTTACTGAATCCTTTTTTGTTTGTTTCAATGCCTTGTTTATAAATAGATGGTCACTTTCATTTTTCAAGTCCTCAACTATAGATTTTTGCTTGTGACTTACATTGCCAATACCTTTTGATGAATTAGATATACTGGTTGGGAAATATAAGAAAGCAAAATGGAATTTGGAAATGCTAATGAGGTTAGGAGCATATACATTACATGGAGTTGATGCAACCAAGATGAAACTTTTCCCCGATTTGAGTACGCAAAAATTCGACAGGATTATCTTCAACTTCCCTCACGCAGGGTTTCTCGGCAAGGAAGACGACATTCGTTTGATAGAGTAAGCTGATTTAGTACAATCACTTCAATGGCTTTCTGTTTAATTCATTCTTTCGTTGTACCTTGTCATAGATTGAAGGCGGACAATATTAATATGATCAGCATTTAATGTTTGTAGGAGACATAAGAAACTCGTGTTTGGATTCTTTGCGAACGCGAGGGGCATGCTTCGAGCCAGCGGAGAAATACATGTAACCCACAAAACATCATCTCCGTTCAACCAATGGAAAATCGAGGAACTTGGTTGGAACAACTCTTTAGGGTTGATCGAGTGTGTAGAGTTTAAGATAGAGGACTATCCGGGTTACAACAACAAAAGGGGCGATAGCAAGAGATGTGACGAGCCTTTTCCCTTAGGAGAATGCAGTACTTATAAATTCATTTTGCTTCCTGCTATTAGGCACATATCTTATGCCAACGTACCGATGCAGAAGCCGTTATCCGTTAGAAATGATTATGATTATGCTCATGAAAGGTATTTGCTTGAAGCATATGGAAGGCATTACTCTACTGAAGATCAGTATCGGCGAAATCTTGTTAGAACCTATGGATGAACTGACATAATGCTGCAAGCAAGCAGGTTTGAATGTAGAGTATTGGAGAGGAATTCGGTTTTCTGTACCATGACTGAAAAACTTCCTGAGTGTGGTTTGATCTTCTTTACTATGTTGTGTTTTGGCTGTATGTTTGAAAATTTTGTGCATATTTTGCGAGTGAAGTCAGGTTTTCAACTCTGTTCATGGTTCCAATTTTTGTTGGTTACAGAAGCCTTAGTAACTTATGTTTGAATGGTTATGAATATTCAAGACGTATTATGTGGTGTTATTTGCAAAAAGAATATTTTGTGCTCTCTGTGTAAGGTAACAGGTTTCAAAAATTTCGAACACATTGTTGTGACTTGTGAAAGAGAGAATACTAATAGCATAAAAAAAGATCGAAATTTAATGGTCAAATGCATCAAGACCCCCCTGAAGTTAGTTCAGAAAACTTGATACCACCCTCAACTTTTAAAAAGATCAGTTACCCCCTCAACTTGACAAAAAGGACCAGGAACTCCCCTTAACTTGGTAAAAATGCACTAGTTTGCTCCTTCAATGCTTTCTGTCAACTTCTAGTTAAAGAGAGAAATAAAAAAAATGACATTTTTGAAAAGTTACACCAACCAGATTCTGACACGTGACATTGAGGGGGGGCTAAATGGTGCATTTTTGCCAAGTTAAGGGGGTAACTGGTCATTTTTACCAAGTTGAGGGGGTAACTGGTCCTTTTAAAAGTTGAAGGTGGCATCGGGTTTTCTGAACCAACTTCAGAGGTCTTGAAGTATTAGGCATATTTAATTATACTTTTAAAAATTTTCATGGATATTTTGTTCTTAAGCGAAAAAATACATATATTGCTTTTTATTTTACTTTTATCACTTGTGGAGTAAAGAAATAAGTTTCATAAGGATCTATTCATTTATTTTAAATTCTGAATTTTAACCTCATGTGTGTGGGTTAATTTATACATAAAAGATCATATAATTACTATAATATTATTAAAACTATAATCAAATAAATCAATCATTGTCTCTTTATATTTTTACACGAATGGAAAATAGTTTTGTAACATCAAAATAAAAAATGTGCCTTATTTCTAAACAAACTAATTTAGTAAATATAATTTTTAACATTATTGTACCCATATTACAATCTACTGAAGTTTTAATTGACTGTATTGTATAGCATTAAGGGCTTAATATTTTCACATATATATTTTTATGTCCATGGTAAGTACATTGTCATTATTTTTCCATTTTTTAAGATTTTGTGGATGTAACCTACAACCATATCTTCTTTTTTTAAGAATTTGACGACCAGTTTTTCATGTTTGTTTAATGCATGGTTGAGTAAAATATAAAAACTGGGACTGGTTATGGTATAAACAATATTCTTAGAGCAAAAACTGAAAGGTAGCTAAAGGTTGTGGGATCTATTTTGTAATTATCCTGAAAAGAGGAAAGAAAATGTATACCCATTTCATTGTTTTGGTTTTTTTTAACTCATTTCAGTTTATTTGTTGTATCTGTCCGTTTTTATCTCTTACTTGTCTATATTGCCAAACGTATAATTAATTACAACATATTTCTTTTTCCTGAAATGAACTTGTCTTTTTGGCATTATTATTTAAATTTTCAGAAAGTGCTATTGTTTTTTTTCGTTTATCCGTCGTATTATCCACTGTAAGTAACCTCTACAAATATCAAATTTGAATGGGTAGAAATGTAAATTTCTTTAAAAAATGGTATCTGTCAAAATTCAAAAACACTGACACCAATTTTAGTAACAAGACACTTTTTTTCCGCTTGGCAGCGAAGGCGTTTTTTCCACTGTTTTAAAAATATTTCCGTTTGTCTAGGCTCGTTTAGGCGCTATTTTGAAGGTCGTCACCTGGTTACGTCTAGCGTCTAAAATTTACTGACTAGCGTCTAAGTCCGCCTAGGCCCCGATTAATCCCTGCTTAGACCACGATTCACCTTTGACCGTCAGACTAGCACCTAACGCTTTTTAAAACACTGATTTTTTATATCTAGAATGGAAATTGGAAGTTTGTGGGTTACATAACTAAAGGGGAAGGCAAAAAGACCATCTTTTTGGGCACAATTTGAAATGGGCATTGAAGAAGGAAGTGTTTCTCTAAACTTAAAAGTTAGTCAAACTTACTTAAAAGTAGAATTTTAAATTAAAAGTTAGTAGTTTAGTGTTTCTCTTAATTTTTTTCAACTTAAAAAATTTACTTTTAAGTAAAAAGTAAGAAGTAGTTAATGCTTACTTTTAAAAAGTGACTTTTTTTTCAAATCTACTTTTGGACAAAACAAATTACAATATTGCCCCTATATTATATTAAAAACCAAATACCCTTTTATAAAATATATACTTTATAGTCTTTTCAACTATTCAACAACTTAAAAGTAACTTAAAATTCAATTCTGAGAAACACTTTTAATGACTTAAAAATTATTTTACAGAAACACTAAACTCTTTATTTTTAAACTCCTTAAAAGTTGAAAAAACACTTTTAAGTTATAAGTTACAAGTCATAAGTTTAGAGAAACACCCCCGAAGAGAAATGGGTGAAACATTACTCATCAAATCAGCACATTTTACTAGTTGGGGGTGATTTCTCATTTTCATCATGCTTGGCTCGTTTATTTGGCTCTGCCTCTAACATTGTTGCTACCTCTCTTGATACTTATGGTGATTGCATTCCCTTGTTTGCTATTTCTATGCTTTTTTATCAACTTGTCTTCTTATTTGTCATCTTCTTTCTTCCTCCATTGGAATTTATTTGCGGGTTAGCAATTTTTAATTTTTGAAGACGACAAATAAGAAGACAAGTTGATAAAAAAGCATAGAAATAGCAAACAAGGGAATGCAATCACCATAAGTATCAAGAGAGGTAGCAACAATGTTAGAGGCAGAGCCAAATAAACGAGCCAATTTGCGTTAATGGGTTAGCAATTTTTTAATTTTTGAGCTGTTTGATTAAACCTCTAAAACCCTCTTACTTTTCCATGTATTTAACTATAAATGTTGCTTGTTATTCTCTTTTGCTTCCATTGTTGTTTCTCGTGACTTGCATTGTCAATGCTTTTTTATCGATTAGATGTTCTGATCGGGAAGTACAAGAAAGCGAAACGGAATTTGGAAATTTCAGTGAGGCTAGGAGGATTTACATCTCATGGAGTTGATGCAACCAAGATGAAACTTCACTCAGATTTGAAAATGCAAAAGTTTGACAAGATTATCTTCAACTTTCCCCATGCTGGCTTTCACGGAAAGGAAGCTGATATTCGTCTCATTGAGTAAGTTGTCTTAAGATAACCAATTTCATGCCTATCAAACTATTTTTTTGCGGCTTTCCTGTGTTCTTGACCATGCTAACCTGAACTCCAGTTGATTCAATGTGTATCCTTGGTTCATGAACTCCAATTTGATCATACTGGGTCTTTTTGTTCCGATCATCTTACAAATGCTCGACCGTGTCATCTCCTTTTCACCACATGTATTCAGTCTCTAATTCCTCTATACAAAACATATGTAATATTTATGATATCTAAGATGAAAGAAAGAATATGGTTAACCGAAACAAAATTAAGTGTGATAGCAATTCAATTCTAAGAAGGCTCATTTTCTTGTTTGTGACCACTTGTGAGAAAACCAAAAATGTACAGAGACTAGACTACATGTTGTCAAAGTTTGTCTTGGGATACACATTGAGCCAAGTATGTATGTACCAAATTTTATGACTTTTAACCTTTCTCTGTTTTAGGAGACATAAAAAGCTCGTGCTAGGTTTCTTCAAGAATGCAAGTGGCATGCTATGAGCCGATGGCGAAATACACGTATCCCACAAAACATCGTTTCCGTTTGACCATTGGAACATTGAGGAGCTTGCTTGGAAGAGCTGTTTAAGACTAACAGAGTGTGTTGATTTTAAGATACAAGACTTTCCAGGTTACAACAACAAGAGAGGACACAAAAGAAGATGTGATGAGCCATTTCCTCTAGGAGAATGCAGCACCTTCAAATTCGAAATATTTCCTGCCATCAAGAAAATGTCCCAACTAGACAATCTGCTAAAACCGTTTCATACACTGCCAGAGCCATCGGCTAATCATTTGAATCGAATCTCTGAAATTTACGGTAGGCCTATTGGAAGCAATTATTCGAACCGCTCATCTTATGGGACACGGAGGGTTGATTACGGAAGGTCCACGGCTGAATCATTTGGAAGACGTCAGCAATACCAGACAAATAATCCAACTGAATATCATTATCGACGATACCCAATTGGACTTTCCGATATGAACGACTTTCCAAGGGCGCCCTTGTCCATGACCACTAGACTGGGAAGTGTTAATGACTGGGAACGATGCTCGTCATTCGGGCCTTCTGATGTACAAAGAGGATTTGAAGTAAGTAGGGATGACTTTGGTAGTTACAGAAGGGTGCCTTTATCGATTGTTGTTACAAGGGGAAGTCCTAGTGATGTTGAACGGTCTGATGTGAATGGTTCATATGGTGATGTTGCATTTTGTTTCGGGGCTTAGTTTGGGGTGGGTTGAGATTGCTAGTTTTTTAGGTGGGGATAGTTAAAGATGCAGTGATTGTACATATTTTTGAGAGGAGAACCAATCGAAACTTTGATTAGTGGTTCGTCTACAATCTCGACCCCGTTTTTGGTTGGCTACAAGAAGCATGCTAACAGGTAAAGGTATGTTTTAATTGGATTCTGAAACTTGAGCATAACTAGAACTTGCATTGATTCATAGTTGGCTATTTAAACCCTTTGTTATCATGGCAAATTTGATGTTATGAACAAAAAAATTTAATAGAAATTTGTAATGTTGTGGTGTAATGACTTCCACATTGGATATGTTACCTAACAGTAGACCTGTTAGGGGGTTAGGCTACCGGCTAGATCCCACTTCAACGGGCCAGGTTTGGACTCGTTTTTTAAAAAAGCCGGGTCCGAGCCCGAACCCGTCAAAACCCGAAATTTTTATATAAATACTCAAGCCCGACCCAACAAATTATTTTATTTATTTATTAATATAATTATACATTAAAGTTATAATTATTTTAATATTTTATATTTTATCCTATTAAAATTTTATACTTATTCCAATAAATGTTACTGAATATTAAAAATTTTAAATAAACAATGTAATTATGTTAACAATTTAAACATGTTTTAGTTTATTTTATATTTTTTCAATTTAATTTAATAAAAAAAATTTAACAAGAAAAATATTCATGGACTTGGTCCGGGCTTGAAAATGGTCTTGTAAGCCCGATCCAAACTCGAAGGTCTAAAGTACGGGTTTGGTATCACATTTTTTATAAAAAATCCACCAAGTCCTGTCCGAGCCCGGCCCAACCCGTCCGATGAACAAGTCTACTTAATAATCCCCGCACCTCACTAAACCATTCAAAAAGTAAAAACAATGTTTAATTGGTATTATTTTTCGCGTTTCGTAACTTTTTTTTGTGTAGTTTTTTTGAAAAAAGCATATTCTCTCTAACATGTATGCAAATACCACAAACTTAGCTGAAGATTTTTCATGATACGATATGGTATCAACTTAAAGCTATTTCTTTGGTTTTATGATTTTTTCGTGGTATGATTTTTTTTTCATTGTTCATTCATGGATCCAATCACCATGTGAAAATCATAGACTTGGTAGTTATTTATTGTTTATAGCTAAATACATCAAGATTGTCCCGAGCTTAGCAACTTTTTCTAGATGTCACATTTAACTTTCAAAAGTTCAAATTAATTTCCGAACTTTGTAAAGTGTAACAATTTGCCCTCCGTCAATGTCACTTATCAAATTTTTGTTGGTTTGACTTTTTTAAGAGGTAATTATTTGATTTTTCATCAACAACCAAAAGTTTTGGTTGATTTGATATTTCGAAAGATATCATTTTTCTGATTTTTTCATCTCCAATCAGAAATTGACATGTTACGTTGAAGAAACAAATTAGTATACTTTTACCAAGTTCATATGACTAATTAGAACTTTTGAAAGTTCACGGTGATATCCGAAAAAGTTATTTAGGAGGGTCTTGATGCATTTGATCTTGTTTACTAAATTAAAATTAAAAAAAAATCATATTAAATAGTATATCCAAACAATAAATGTACATTTCTACTATATTGTTTCGAAACTTTTTTTAAAAAAATTTCTTACATTTTGATTTACATTAAGTGGAAAAAAAAATCCTCCACCCCGTTCTGGAAGTAATTTGAATCTGGAACTTGTAAAGTACAAATTTCGTCTTAATCACTAGATCAAGATCTCAGTCAACTGTTCCGAACTTTAATAGACCATTGATAAATTCAATTAATATTTAAATTTCTAAGAGATTTATACTTTTTCCTCTCCTATTGTTTGATTTAAAAATATTTTTTTCTTATATCGGTATTTTTTTAATATAATTCTAATTTTTAAAATATTTATTTAATTTTATTTAAAAAGAAATCATATTTGTAGTTTCATTTTCTTCCGTTTTTTACTTGATTGCTCACAAGGGAAAACTCTTACTTGGGTCATTTGTTATAGTCCATTTGTTCATTACGTTTGTGTTGTGTACATGTTATTCTCTTGGAAATTATTACCTTTTTCTCTTCTATACATATTATGCATGGTAATGTTAGTGTAAATTCTAATAGGTAAAAAGATGTTACAATCGCATACATGTATACCACACTAATCATATGAGTAATGTTTGCATATCACGTACAAAAATAACCAATTAATCAAATGGATATTATATATACGAGATTAGAAAAAAAACAAATTCCATGTACAATGAAAAAGGCACGCCTGCCCGACTCATATATACAAATTCCATATCACAAACTTCTCTTCTTTTTGTTCTCGTTTTGCACATATATCGCTTTTAAAATGACTATATACTGGTTTTATAATGTGGTGATACCAATTAATACTACGAAAATAAGATCTACATCCATATAACATTTTCGGAAAAGAATTTTCTAAATTTGAAAAGTGGTTTATTTCAATCAATTTTAACTATTTATTCAATTTTAACGATTGAGTTTAATTTTTGTTATCCGTAAAATTTACAGTGAAATTAAATCTAACATTAAAATGGAATGGATGATAAAAATTTATAAAAGCATGAAGCTTGAAGAATATTTTCATTATTTTCTGCTTTGTTTTCTTTTCATATTATAGAGTGATTGATGCTGATATTATATAGTTTTTGTACTAAATACCATAAAGGAGAAAATGGGACAGAGACAGAAGAGGGTAATAATTAGGAAGACTAGGTGGCAAGCGAGGAGGCTAACCGCTTAATAAAAAGGGCAGCAAAGCAAGTTTCCCAATTCTACCATTAATACCAAACCTGGTGATTTGGCCCTCTCCAATTTCTAAACATGCCTTCCTCTTATTTGCTCACTTTAGTTGACTGCGACTACCCTTATTTTCAACAAAATCACTTCACCATTCTAAGATTCTGTTTTAGTCTCAACTTCAACCAGTGACTCATTAAGAAGGTTACCCAATTGTCAATTAATTAGGTTGGCTCTTTGTTGAATTTTGCATCTCTATTTCACCTCAAAACCTTGTTTTGTTTAGCCTCTTAATCTGCCTTTTACTATTAAATATTTGAATAAAACGACGCTACTCATAAATCAGATTAAATGTTTGACTTTCATATGAAAGACAACAGAAAATGTGTTATTTCCTCATTGTTTAGTTCTTTAATACTAAAGTCTATATTGACTCGTACGACCCCAAATTTTTAAGGCACTTAAAAGTCATTATTATTATTATTATTATAGTGATGAATACATCATTAGTTCTCGTGTAACTTGGTTTGTTTTACTTAATGTCCTTTTTTAATTTTACCATCGTTCATGTTATCAATTTATAAAAATGAATCAGTTTTCCCAAATCAACTTCAATAGTGCATTGATTTGCCCATTAACTTTACGTGTCAACTTCTGACTGATTTGACTTATTAAATATGTTACTCCCTCAGTTTATTAAATATTGTTGTTTTAAATGATTTCCCTTTTTTATTGTCATTTTGTATTTTTAATGTGTTTTTTCTCTAAGTTTTCCATTCCTACCCCTATTAATTTGTTCAACTTTCAAAATAATTATATATTAATCTCCAATAACAAGATGAGAAGACTACATGAATCAATATTTAAACATATTAATGAAGTCTTGAAAAAAAAATATGACATTTATGAAAGGGTAAATTAGTAAATCACCTCATTCGATTTATTGTTATCTTAAAAAATGTGAATTAATTAAAACGACAATAGTAAGTATTTTTTTATTTTTCTCTTTCTAATGAAAAGTTTACATGTAATATTCATGCTCAAAATGATACACTTTCGCAAGTTAAACGAGGTAACAGAGACATTTTCGAAATTCAATGGATAATAGTTGATTTGAGTGAAGTTCAGAAAATATTAGACTTTATCGTAAATTTGTATTAACAAGTTGATGAATGATGAAATTAACCAATAATTGTTAATGCCTATATGCGGATGGAACTGCATTTACAGGTGCCAGTTTTTAGATTCAATTTGAATGGTCTAATGTCTAAATATGTGCGGCCGTGCAAGTATTGAACGATCTGAATGGATAAAAATAGGATTAAAATGAACATTTTATTGCTTCACTAATGTTGGGTTACATAACTTGTCCAACTTTTAAAAAAACTTTTAAAAAATAACAATTGTTTCAAGTCGTTTTTTTATATTTACATGACAACTATTTTCAATTATATTACTTTGTTCGGAATATAGTCACTTGAAGAGCTCTTATCACTATACAAATGTATTTGATGAGAGTTCAAATTCAGACTCTCGAACTCTTCCATCATGATCAGAATGCTTTGACAATTAAAGTACATCTTGTAATTCGTGACTTACGTGTTTTACTACTCCTTAAAGTGTAGAATCAGCACTCATCAGCAATACGTGGTCATGATATTATTTCGTTGTTAGGATATGGATATAGTGCTACTATCCCTCGACCAATTAGATTGCCATTTCAATTATCATTGAAACAAATCATTAGAAATTAGAAACTTGGGTGATGCAAACAATTTGGACAAAGGAAGTTAGCGTGGGCTTTTAATCAAAGGTCGTAGAAAGAGGCGATTAGTAGAAAATGTGTATTAAAGTAGGCAATTTATTATCAATGCAATAAAACAAAATACATTACAATATTTGTTACTAATCATGGTAGGTTCGAATGATAAGTAATTTGACATTATTTATGGAATGTCTTAAATTCAAGTCTTGTAAACGTAGGAAATTCTCATTGACGGAATCATTTATCATAATCAAATATGCGAGTCAAGTTAGATCTAGTGATAATCAAGATAAAATTATGATAAATCAGGCGGGTAATTAAAAATATACAATATATGTTGGGTATGTCAAACAGTTGACTTATATAATTTCCACAGCTAAGTTCTAGAAAATGCACAGATAGATATTCTTTTATTTAAACCAAACAAGGTTGATTATAAGAAAACTTAAATTTGATTCATAAAAGTAATAATATATATGTAAAATCAACCAAAATATAGAAATGTAAAAACTAAAAAGTATATACATATCATACGAAGTACAATAATATAGAAAGAGACTAAGATTTAATTTTCACTAAATATATTTGTATAAAACTTCTAGTATAAATACATTTTATTAATTTCGAGTGGTATTAATTTATTGATAAATTAATAATTATTAATTTATAAAGAGTTTTCTATATAAAAAATTAAATTTTATTTAAATAAATTCAAATACAATGAATTGTATTTTATATATTATACTCAATTCAATGAATATTATTTATAATTTAAAATTATTAGCACACAAAATTTAATTTGATTCAGTGTATTTTCATAGAAACTATTCAATGTAATATATCGATAGCATGCACTATATTGTATATAAATAAAAATCATATCAAACAATCTGAAATGTGCCACAATAGCAACGATGATTAATGAAACAAGGAAGATTAAAGATGTGCTTCTAGAAGATTAAAACTTCAAGAAGAAGCAGACATCAATACATAGAATCATATTTTACGAAATTGTAATATATATATATAAATTATGAAGAATTATTAATTTATGATATTATTGGGACCATATATTTGTAAAGGAATGTTAGAAAAATTATTATCTTATTATCTTATCCAAATTACTCAATTTTTTAACTGACCCAATCCGGTATCGGAAAAATATATTATTTTAAAAAAATTATTAATTTATATAGGTTTCATTTTACATCCAAACTAATTGCATTATTCACAATTATATGGAATTGGTGCAATAAAAATAGAAAAATGAAATTGCTAAATAGAAACGACGCAATTAGTAAATTAGTTTACAGTAGGTCTAAACTGAGGAGATTATTATACATACAGAGCAATGACCTTTATGTAAATTCAGACTAAAAAGTTTGTAAGGACGTTGCCTATGATTGTAGCTCTCTTCATCTTCTTTACTCACTTAGCTTTGCAATTCAACTCAACTTCTCTGTAATTTTCCTTGGTTAAATGCCAATGGAGTTCTTATTTTTTCTCTATCTTTCTATCTTTGTCTCGTTTATAATATCAATAAAATTCGGATCTGTTTGGTATTGCTTTTCAAGCTACTTTTCCAATAAGTTACGCTCACAAACTTTTAATAGAGTTACATATTTTAGCTTTGAACATCACATTTTGATCCTTCATACTATATAATTAGGAACTGTCACACTTGTTTTTTTCAAAATCAACTCTGCTGCTTATAGCAAAAGCTCGAAAATGGAACTTTTCGGAAAAACAGCCTGGGAAAGCAATCCCAAACTGACTATTCATCATAAATGATAACACGTGTGTAGGCCTCAAAAACCATTAAACCAAGCAACCAAGCTACTATTCACTAGGATATAGTTTCAAAGTACTAAGCTGATTCGTCATTGGCTCAATTACCAGAAAGCATATGCTATTAACAGTTATGTCACATAATGACCATTTCAACCATAAAAAAATCATATGTAGCAAAAGTGTAAGCTAATTAATTATCCTCATTCTCATCCTATACTCATTTTTTTATAATCCGGATTTTCTAACCTTATTTTGGATTATGTTTTGTCATGGTTCATTAAAATATGATACAATATATTTTTTAAAAATTTTTATTTGGAAAGATGGTGTGATATTATATGTTTTTTTTTAAAAATTTTTTGTTAATTTGAAGAAGTTCTTGAAATCATGAAAATACGATAAAACCAAGCAAGACTTTTAAATTAGAACAATAACATATTATGAAAAAGCCGCACAATTTAAATAAGAACTCAAAAACCAAAGGATTGCACGATTAATCCGTCTAAACTATTTTTTGTCTTGCATATTATTTTAACCAAAACCAACAACACAAGAAACCGTAATTAAAGAAAGACAAAGGAAATGATGAATGAAAAACTTAGGAAGATGACTTCTCATGAAAGCCTAGTTAGGAAGTCAATTTTATTTTAAACAAGTTTGATGACGAAATTATAGGTATCCAATAATTATCCAACCATAGTGTTTAATAAATATATATTAATTGAGAATTAGTGGGACCAAATTTATATACAAGTGTCATTATATTTTATGATATAGGTGGGATAGATTCTAACTAGGATGGCCCACTAAGAAATATCCTCTGTTGTCATCTTATACAAATTTGATAGATGGCTTTAAGTTATGTGCTATAATTCGTTGTTTGCTGTAATTTTTATTGTATTTGTAAATCATTTTGTTCTTGAAATATTAAATATTAGATATTTAATAATTGTGAAAAAATAATTAGTCACCAGTTTTTTTATGTTAAAACGATAAATAAATTGGTTGCCCGCCAACTTAATCCAATCAAATGACCTAAATTGAGTATTACAATTATATAATCACAAAATCAACCAAAGAATCTAAGATTCCAATCTAACCCTTACCCATTTTTTCTTTACATTTCTTGCATAATTATATCGAAGAGGATCAATTGGTTATTGTACATGTATATAATATACTTATTTATGTTTCATATGAAGAAATTATATTTATCCAATGATGTTCTTCGGAAGTGATCTTCAAGCCTTTGAGTCTTCACGGGCCCTGCAAACAAGTCTCTGACCGGAAGTGTTGCCGGCAAAGACCCTCCGACGATCTAGTCAGTGGTTTTAGAAGGGTAGTCTTAGTGTATTCTTAGAATAATAGCTGTTACCTCTACAGTGGGAGATTGTCTTGCTATTTATAGGATCGCATGTAATGATGATGTGTAGGACCCATCTGTAAGAGGTACACGTGTAGCAAGCCGCTTGGGGGTCTTGTCCGTCGTCGGAGCATTAAATGATTCGTCTCTGTCAGCCAGCATTGCATTTAATGCGACAGAGGAGAGAGAAGGAGTGTGCTGGTGTCGGCATGAGTTCTGAGGATGGTGTCTCAGCTTACACGCGGTGGGTAACGCCGAAGGCCTTTAGTGTGCTATACAGTACCTCGGCTTGATGTTATGCTGATGGGGTATCGGCGCGTGTTCACGCTGAGGTATAC
>CATIWQ010243515.1:0-20337 GCA_949673415.1 Euphorbia schlechtendalii | reverse complement strand
ATTCGGCTATATATCAACGGTGCCAAAAACTTGTTCACGTAAAATATAGGTGTTGTCAATACCCCTTATCAAAATAGAAAAATGATGATAACTGCAAGTATACAGTTGCGATGTAGTTTTAAAAGATATCGATCCCACAGGGAAGGACTACTTCTAAAGATCAACAAGGAAGATAAAATAAATAACATAAAATAAATTTGATATTTTGGATAGGAGGGTTAGAATGAAGAATGAGTAAATATAGGTATGAAAGATTAGAGAATCTAAATATATAGATTTTCCCTACGAAATAAGGATAGTAGAGAAAGCATGCAAGTTCAACAAAGATGTTACGATTCACTAAACTAATCTAACAAACTTGGTCTTAAATACTCAGATGTTCAATTATTCACCGCAGAGAAACACAAGAAATGACTTTTCTAAACCTAGTGCAAATGAATTAAAATGATTATATAAACCTGGACAACGTCAATACTATGCTTAGTACGGGTCGCTCTCACATAGCCACATTTAGCAAGTTACCATTCCAAAAATTTTGGCTCACTAAACAACGTTACATCACAGATCTAATGAATATACATGATATTGTTAACCCCGAAACTACTCTTAAAATTAACTCCAACGCATATAACTTGATTAACATAAAAGACTTAACAAGAAATACGCATTATGACACATAGACATATCATAAGCTTTGAAATAGAAAGTATAAGCAGAAAGCAAAGCAAAGTTGTAAGGTATGCAAGTGAAAGCTAAAGTTGATCAAACCGTATCCACTCTTTAATGGGAGTCGTCAATTCTCGCAATTCCTGCTTCTGCTTTGAATTCAGTCTCGGCCCGTACAGAACCTTCGCTAGGATGCTATTTTTTGCGAATATCGAACAAACGAATATTGAAGAATGAAAACTTTTATTGATAAGTGTTTTGCAAGTACACTTATACAACAATCACTCGAGAATGTAGAGAAATCTAGCGATCGAAATAAGAATTTGAATCACTTAAACATTTTCTTTCTAACACTTATGAACGTAGTGAATTCTCTATCTATACACACACTATATCTCTCTCATGCACTCTAATATTTTCCCTCTATATCACTGCACTGTGATGCATGAAATTGTAAGGTTTGGAGCCCTATTTATAGAGTTCAAAGGGTTGCATCTATCCAAACGAAGTGTCACGTCCATTGGTGAAAGATTACATCACTTCATTGTGATTGGTTGAGAAGCTTCAATTTAATCCATAATGGATAGGCACCTTTTCATGATTGTTGATTCTTGATAAGTGTCTTTTCAATTGTAGTTGATGGCAGTTGATCATGCTTATCTAGCGGTTTGTAGTTAAGAAGATAAAACCAGAAAACCATCCAAGTCGCAACCACGATTTACATGTCGCGACCGTGAATCTTTGATTGGCAAACTTCTGTTCTGAAGAAGAACAAGTCGCGATCGCGAATGATTCTCACGACCATGAATTGCCTTTTTCTTCAGAATTCTCCTTGCAACTTCACCGATCTTTGACAGCTTCGATCCTAAGCCAAATCTTTAAGTTCCACGCATCTTTTTGCACCTTTTTCACTCGTTTTTCATAGGATTCCACTTTTGATAATTTTACTCCCAAGATTTACCTAGTATCTGCATTTGCATAAAAAACAACTTCATACCACGTGAAATCTTTTATATGAAGTATAAAAATGACTTAAACTATAGTGTTTAGTGTGTAAAATTAATATGATAATAAGTGTAATTATACACTTATCAATAATCACCTGGACGAAGTTTGAGTAAAACCTTAATCTAGTTATCACATCATTTTCTATAACAAGAATTGAAACCTAAGTCATCCATAGCATACTTTAATCAATTCATAAAAAATATTATTTCAAGTATTATCATCAATCATGCATAGCATAAGGTAGGCTCTGATACCACAACTAGTTAATTAAAACAATAATTGAACATGCAAACTTGGAAGATAGAAATTCAAAACTTAAAATTAACCTTACAATATCTCCTAAGCATGCCATGATTGATATCACCTAAGTTGAAACATTCCATAGATGCTCATAGGTTTATAAAACTTAATAAAAGAAACCTAGTATCTAAGTTAAGAGCATTACCAGTTGATGCGTGCCTTCCCTTTGGTGCGGCGCTCCCTAAGAATAAATGGCCAGCACTCCGTTAACACTAGCCTCCAATTTAGGATGGCTTCTATGATTGATCCATACGGATCTTCAACGATCAAGACCTCCCATTGAGGATGAACTCATTGGTAGACAGCAGCTGCTAGACCACTAGAAGATCAACCCAAAAATATAACTTAGAAGGCTCTCTTCAAAATATGAATGAGCCTTCAAGAGAATTCTTGGGTCATCGAAGAAAATCATGGAGGATCTCGCAAAAACTCGCAAAGAAAAGATGTCAAAACTCAGAAGGAATGCTGAGCTGAAGTGAAGATAAAGTAGTGAACCATTATTTACAATGGGAGGGGAGCAAAAAGTACTCCTAAAAAACCAATGTTGGATGAGAATATTCCCATCCCACCCGCAGCTTGCCGCTCGGGTCAACCCGCACACATAGCCCGCAAAAGCGGGCTGTGCGGCTACCGCAAGGCAGGCTTGCGGGCTCTAGTTGGGCCTGTTGCCTGCCAACATGCGCTGGCCCATGAGCTAGCGCATGCTAGTGGCCCGCGAGCTAAAATGCTCGCCAAGTAGTCTGGTACCAACTAGCGAACATACCATGTTCGCGAGGCCCACTCGCAATGGGAAAAATTTCCCTTGCTCGCCCTTGTGTAATTTTTCAAAAACCCCTTTCCTTAAACTTCTAATTATTATTTGGTCAAACCGATTAATAATTCATCCAATGATTTTGACATTCTCAATATTCTAAGTTCTTTACTTAGTTTCATAAAGACTCAAAGTTTGTGACCTCATTGAATCCCGAAATATAGAACCGCTAGAAGTTAACCTAAACTTGGTGTGAGCATGAGAAATTGTACCAGCTCGCGTGTTCGATGATGACAGCTTTTCGGGATTTAATCTTTGAACCACACAATTTTCGACTATCCGATGATCTTCAAATGAGAGCTTTCCTCGTCACCAAATAAATAATTTGGATCCTAAATAAATATTTAGGACTGTAAAACAATATATTAAAAGCATTAAGTGAAGACTTAAATGCTTAAAATATTTTTAAGAACCTAAATAAATGTTTAAGGGTTCGGAATAATTTAATTAAATCGTTTTTTTGAAAGAAAAAATATAATATATATATAAGAAAAAAATAAGAAAATAAATGGAATAAAAAGAAAAGGAAAAAGGAAATAAAAAGAAAAGGATAAAAAAAAGAAAGGAAATAAAAGATATGGAAAGAAATGATAGAAAGGGAAAAATTAAATATATAGGAAATAAAAATGGTACTTGAATAATACCACAATATGATGCAAATGCATAATAGAAAAAGGGAAATGGTACCGGAAAAATTCCACCTATAAATAAGAGGAATTTTCAGAAGGAAGAGGGATAAAAAATTTTACTAAAAAAATACTTTTCTTGACGAAACAAAGGGAATTTTTACTGAAAAAAATATTTTTTCATGATGAAGTAATTCTGACATTTTTCATCTTTCTTTTAAAATTCCTTTGATTATTTTCGCGTCCAAAAGAAATTTGGGTTTTTGAATCTTAGTATTTTTAAATCATATTTCTTTCATCTTTTTCTCAAAAATTCTTAGATATTCTCGGACCTAAAACAAATTTAGAATCCGAGTCTGATTATTTCTAGGATAAAAATAACATATTTTCACACAAAAACCAAACAAAAAAGAACGATGAGCACTCCCCAAAATCAAATTGATTTGTTAACGTAGATTCGTAATAAAAGAGTAAGCCTCTGAGATTCCTAGAGCTACTTTATTCCTATGTCTTATTCTATGTTATTTATTTATTTTCTCCTAAATTCTGAGACGGACTCGATTTTTTTCATCGATCTATGATTTATTTTATTCCTTTTATTCTTTAAATTTTATTTTATTAATTCTTTTAATTAATTAATTTATTTGTTATTTTATTTATTTTATCATGTAGCTTTCTTTTACTTATTCTTTTAATTTATTTAATTGTGGGACTTTTTTTTAATAAATTACATGTTAGAATACCCACACGAAGAGAATTAAAATTATTCCTGAATAACATACCTCAACTTTTACCATGTGATCATTTTCAGTAAATAAAAATGAACAACATATTTGTAAATAAAATGAATTGTTTTCTTCCAAAATAAGAATATTTAATCTCCGATATTTTAATTACGCCACACGAGCCTCCTCAAAATTAAATCGAACATATGTGTATATATTCATGTTGTACTATATCCCATGTGCTAACATTTGTGGATGCCGGTAGATTATGTTAGATGTACGCCTAGGAATTTATTTTCCTTCGGGTATTGCAAATTCAAAAAAATGTAATTGATAGATTAGGTAGAGAGTTGCATCACTCGAGGTTCTGTAATTTATTTATTTATTTTTTCGCATTTATTTACAGCATTATGTATGAATTTATTGCTTTCTGCATATGCGATAAAATCATATCATAAACACGAAACGACATAAGTTCGAATATGCATAACTAAAAAAATACAATTTTTCTATAAATGTAATTTAATGTGGTCCAACAAGAAGTAAGCAACTTATCTCGAACCTTAATCTCTATGTCTTAGTGGGCCGTCCCCCGGACGTTAAGCCTCACATGACTTTAATTCTTGGAAGATCTAATTCAGGTGGCGACTCTAAGCTATGAGATAGCAATTTCGGGTTATGACTGATCTAAATCGATTTAGTTTTCTCCTTAAACCTTTCAGGTCCCCGATACCCCTGTGGACCGCACCTATCATTCAACACGCTCTCGGTGGACCGCACTTATCATTCAACACGCTCTCGGTGGACCGCACTTATCATTCAACATGCTCTCGGCCCATCACTTCTACGTCGTCCGCTCACACTTTGCTTACCATCCGGGAATCTTTAGGCTTAGTGTTCCAGATCAAAATGGAACCTGATAACTCTAGACGATCAAATGGGCTTTTTAGAAAAAGAGTATGATCCCCCGATACTCGAAACATCACATGCTCTTGACTTGATCCAATTCTGCAATAGTAACCAATACAATACACTCCTTCCATCAGGTTAAGTAACATCCAATTTATTGAGCTCGGATTAAGTGTTAGCTCCTGTAATAGCTATAGCTATCCTAGAATTAGACTTTTTCATGATGAACACCACTCGCCATAATGTACCAAGATTGACTAGAAACCTAATCTATCAATCTTATACTCTAATCAGAGGTTTATGAGCGGGTCTCTTCAACAAGAGGCCTTAAGGTACAACTCCCACTATATCAGGAGCGATGAATCCCATCTTGACTACTCGGCTTACCAATGAGTAATCATCACTATACCCGTAATCACCCGTATCATCCTAAACACCAGGGTATGAATAAGTATGACCCAAAGTATAACAACTCCTACACAAGGTAACCAATATCTCAAGTCTAAGGATACTTGTACTACTACTGCAATAAGACTTGACACCAACACATGAATATAGTTATTTTCAATTGTCTATCTTATAGAAGTCTCTAATGTATTACCCGAATACATTCATGTGTTAACTCAAGGTACCAACTTCATCTCGTGAGATCAGCTACTTGGATCTAATCCAAGGGGTAATCCTACACATGATAGTTTGTCTTCTTCATTGATGTCTAGTTTCAATATAACTATGACTAGAGATATTTAAACTATTAGTAGTAACATGTGTGTGCAGTTCTAACATTACATAGCTCCCACTATATCCTCACACTTTCACTCTATGAAGTAGTCATGAACTTTGTGTCTTATCAATGCACATAAATAATAACACATATATATGATACCAACGAGATACATTACTTAAACAAAACATTGATAAATAATAAATATGCCTTTATTATTGATAACAATAATTTGAAAACTATTTGTAGATTATAACTAATAAAGATATATCACCCTAATTACCTTTAGGGCATACATCATGTCTAACAATTAGGGCGTTATATCTTTATTAGTCACTAATGTACAAACAATTTTTTATTATTGTTTATCAATGATAAAGCTTCTTTATTATATATCAATGATTGTTTCTAAATTATGTATCTCGCTTGTATTATATATATGCTATTAAGTATATGTTAAGACAAAGTCTGTGACTATTTCATAGCGTGAAAGTGTGAGTATATAGTGGGTGCTATGTGGAGTAAGAACTGCACACACGTGAACTATAAAAAGTCTAAATATCCCTAGTCATAGTTTCATTGAGATTGGACATCAATGAAGCAGACAGACTAGCATGTGTAGGCATACTCCTTGGATTTGATCGAAGTAGTCTATCTCACGAGCTAAAGGTGTTACCTTGAGTTAATGCATAAATGTATTCGGGTAATACATTAGAGATCGCTATAAGATAAACACTCGAAAATAACTATATCCATGTGTTGGTCTCATGTCTTATTACAATAGCAGTACGAGTATCCTCAAACCTGAGATACAGGTTACGTTGTGCGGGAGTTGCTATACTTTTGGTCATATTTATTCATACCTTGGTGATCAGGATGATACAGGTGATTACGAGTATAGTGATGATCATTCATCAATAAGCCGAGTGGTTAAGATGGGATCTATCGCTCATGATATAGTGATATAATGAGAGTTGTACCTTAAGGCCTCTTATTGAAGTGACACACTCATAAACCTCTAATCAGAGTATGAGATTGATAGAATGGGTTTCTAGTTAATCTTAGTATATAAAGGCTGAGTGATGTTCTTGGTGAACAAGTCTAATTCCTTGATAGTTAGGGCTATTATATGAGCTAACATTTAATCCAAGCTCAATAAACTAGGCGGTACTTAACCTGATGGAAGGAGTGTATTGTACTAATTACTATTGCAAAACTGACGTTCCAAATAATGGGGAATCATATGTCTTTGCTAGAAAGCCCATTTGATCATCTATAGTTATTTGGTTCCATATCGGTTTGGAACATTGAGCCTAAAGGTTCCCATAGGTTAACCTCTAGAGGCTCTATATTTTGGGATCCTATGAGGTCACACACATTAGGTCTTTACCAAACTAAATAAAGAACTTATAGTTGGGGTCTATATCGAGAATAAAAGGGAGAGTCAAACTCATTTTGGATGGACCATTAAATGGTCAGACAAGATAAATAAGTGGGAGAGGAAAAATATCTAACATGCAGAGCAAGGGAATTTTTCCCATTATGATTGTCCCCGCGAACACGTGTTGTTCATGGTGGGGGCCTGTGTGGCAGCCTCACGAGCACCAAAAAGGGTGCTCATGAGCCGCAGGCATGTTGTAGCGCATGCTGGTGGGATATAGGCCCACTAGCATGATGGAAGCCCATGCTTGTAGGGGAAGGCAACCCTGCGGGCTTGCCTTGCGTGACACACACAGCCCGCATAAGCCGACTATGTGCACGCAAGTTAAACCCATGGAACTTGGAGCTCTGTGGGTAGCATGCATGTGTGGGATGGGAATTATCCCATCCCACATTGCTAAATGGTGAGCATATGATGCTCCCCTTCTCCTATAAGTAGGACCTTCTCCTCCTCCTTATTCTGTATTTTAGCTCAGCCTTCTTCAGAGTTTTGACTCCTTTTCTTCGCTAGTTTTTTGTGAGATCCTCCACGAGTTTCTTTACTTTTGTGACAATTCTTTTGAAGGTTTATTACTATTTTAGAAAGAGCCTTCTTAGTTATATTTTTTGGATGGTTTATGAGTGGTCTAGCAGCTTCTTGTTAATTGACGAGTTCTCCCTCTACATGAGGTTTTGATCGGTGGGGTCCGTGTGGACTAATCATAGAGGTCATCTTATTTTGGAGGCTTGTTCTAACAGAGGCTATCGAATTACTCTAAGGGATTGCCGCACCAAAGGGAAAGGCACCCAACAACTAGTAATGCTCTAAACTTAGATGCTCGGTTTCTTTTTATTAAGTTTTACAAACCTATATGCATTAATGGAACGTTTAAATTGAGATTATGTTAATCATGCTATGCTTATAAGATGCTTTAGGGTTAATATTAAGTTTTGAAATTCCATCGTGCAAGTTCGCATGTTCAATAACTGCTTTAATTAACCAACATACACAAGGCCAAACATTGCACATGTTGTCGGAGTTGTAAGCAGATTCATAGATATTCTAGGAAGACAACACTGGGAAGCAGTAAAGTAGATTCTTAGATATTTGAAGAGAAGTTCAAAGAAGTGCTTGTGTTATGGAGGATCAAAACCAATCTTAGAAGGTTGATGCTGACATGGTAGGAGATCTTGATCATATAAAGTCAATTTCAGGATACATGTTTACATTTACCGTGGGAGCAATTTCTTGGTAATCTATATTACAAAAATGTGTTGCACTTTCTATAACCGAAGCAGAATACATCTCAACTACTAAAGTAGGAAAAGAGATGATATGGTTAAAGAGATCCTTTGAAGAGTTAGGTTAAAAGCAAGCTAACTGCATAGTATATTGATACAGTCAAAGTGTAATAGACTTAAGCAAAAATGTTATGTATCACTCTTGAACAAAGCACATTGATATTTGATATCACTGAATATGAGAGCAACTAGAAAAGAGAGATTTTCATCTAGAGAAAATTTCAACGGATGATAATCTTGCAAATACGTTGATGAAAGTGATTCTTCTTGAGAAGTTTGAGCTATGCAACAAGCTGATCGGGATGAGCTTCAATGAGGAGTTGACTTGATATCCCATGAGTCTGGAGGGGGAGAGTTGATGGGTCTGAATATTAATGGGGTTGCAAAGGGTGGTGGAAATTTGTCTATCAAAATTTGTCAAAGAAAGTTGAAAAAATTATTCAGCTAAGTTTTGGCTTGTTAGCATTATGTGCTAACTTAATTAATGAGTTTCCATATCATTCTCAAATTGTTAGTTGAACAATTTAGGTATAAAGGCCATCTCCTAACAATCCATATGTATCAAACGAATTTGAGAGATTATTCCTCTAGTAGAGCTCCATTCCGACAAGAGAGTGAGGGATTATTAAAGAGGGGGTGTTGAGTGATTATACCTTATGAATAAAATTGGGTGTTTCCAATTGTCTCCTAAAATTAGTTTATACCTCGAGTTTGGGTATACTTGAGAGAGCTTGTATTTTCCCATTATTTATTAGTGGAGTTATCAATGCTTAGTGGTTTCACCCTTTCAAGGGTTTCCACTTAAAATCTTTGTGTTTCGTTATTGCTTTATTATTTGTTGTTGTGAATCTATTTTAGTTAACACATATCACCTTGTTACCAAAATATATGTTAGGTACCCAATAGTAAGACACAACAATCTCAAACACTTTCGAAATCTTAGACGGCGTTCTGCCCTTGCTTTAGTTAAAATGGATTTACAGTGCGACATCAATGATGGAACAAATGACATGGCTCTCCTTGTTTGCTTCTAGTTACATCTTTGACTGCAAATCTAATCGAGGTTCCATCTCCGTTAGGAGCCTGTCCACTAGCGCCGCCAATGGAAACATTGGAGGAATCGCTGGCAAAACTTAGGAACTCGTAATTGGGGACTTTTCATTTTAGGAAAAGTTTGGATGATAAATTATAGAAAGATTGAAAAGAAGTATAGAAATATGGACAATACATTGCATATGAGAAGAAAATGAGATGTATTGAAATTCCATCATGCGGTTTAAAGTTCATTAATTTGGGAAAGAAGATGAAGTAAAGGGGTCTGACAATTTTTTGGTTTGTAAATGCCAATTTTTGAGTTCACCACAGCTCAAATTTTAAACGGTGTAAGTAAAAGTACCTTTTGATAACGTTCCTATCCACATGCATGTTTTTGAAAATAAAAAAATTTCACAATGATCTTTATTGAAACATAGTGAAACCATTGGAGGAAGTTTTTTTAAATTTATCCTAAATATTAGTAACGCATTCCTACTTCTGACAAAAGAAATATTACACACGAAAATTAACTAAAATTATAAATTTTAATAAATTAATTTGAAGTCAAATAATGATTTAAATTTGACATGAAATGAAAAAAATGGATTATATAGTGTTTTTCTCCGTGTCCAATATTGAAGAATCTGAAATGTATGCCAAAATTGAGATTGCATTACAATGTATCAGATAACAATCAATTACCATGATTGTACATCATCAAAAGATCAATAATGAATTAATCGCAAGATTTTTTGACAGTAGAGAGAGAGAAAAGTAAGAGAGAAAACGAAAATTTCATTAACATCACATTTATTCTATATGAAAATATTTATAGATGAAACTAAGGGTGAATAAATCTCGGTTTGGTACAAAAAAACCAATCCAACCAAACCGAATCAAATCCAAATTAGATAATAATTACTAAAACCACACCTAATTATTTTTGGTCTGTTTGGACAAAATCGATATAATTTAGTTTGATTTCAGTTCAATTCGATCACAACCAATTTCAAATTTTTATATATATATAAAAAATGTACATATTATTTGAATGATACTTACAGTCAACTATTGACAAAATATGCCAATTTTATCTCCTTCACTTTTCACTACTGATTTAAAAGTCTCCGCCTAGGTCTCGCTTAGGCGCTATCTTGAGGGTCGCGACCCGACTACGCCTAACGTTTAAACCTCACCGATTAGTGCCTAAATCTTGCCTAGACCCCAATTAATCCCCGCCTAGACCTCTGAAAATTCTGGCCGCTCGACTAGCGCCTAACGCTTTTTAAAACACTGCTGCATATATTGAATGGGTTGTTAATAAAGTGAAGTGAATTTGGATATAACATTAGTTTTTAACTTTATATGAGTCCGTGTGCTTGCCACTTTGGTAGAATGCGATGAATTTAATTTGCCAAAAATGCTATGACATTAAAATCTATATATGATGTTCTAAAATTCCTAGATTTTGAAATATATTTATTAAAAATTTATTGATCTATTCGGTTTGATCTTTATGGTAAAAATAAAAAATTAAATCGACTCCGAACCAAAACCAAATTATCGTATATTTACAAACTAAAACCGATCCGAAAAAATTGGTTCAATTTGATATTTTTATTTTGGTTTTGACTTGAATTTCGATTTTGGTTTGGTTTTGCATACCCCCTGGATAAAACATTTCATAAACGGTCGGTTATTTTCCAACTCATTTAAAGCAATGGGATATTTGAATTTCAGGCTTTAGCACAAGTATCTACAAACATTTATATTACAAAATTAATTACATTGTTATTTTTGGTTCCATTATAAGATCCAACTATTCAATGTTTTCAGATCTGAGTAGAACAGTTAGAAACTTGAAATAAACAAATGGTTGGTGGGATCTGGCTATGATATTTGCTTTATTGTGTCTACTCTGACTCTTTAAAAAAAGGGCAAATTAATGATTTAATTTATTTCCTCGATCAAAATTATATTCATGGTTTCTATTGAATATTCCATGCTAGGGTGGGGAATTCCCGGCCCGATAGAGATAATAGATATCCCGGTAAGAATCTTCACGAGAAGGAAATGAGAAAATTTTAATTTATGAATTTTTATTAGGGATGGAAATAGCATTACCCAACCCGACAAATCTCCAACCCTGTATGTATGTATGTATGTATGTATGTATGTATGTATGTGTGTGTGTGTGTGTGTATATATATATATATATATATATATATATATATATATATATATATATATATATATATATATATATATATATTGAAGAAAAAAGACCGAAGAAGGAACACTAAAGTCGCACATCTCAACTAGGTTGGCAGCTGCGATGTCCAGCTACCAAAAATGGTAAAAAATAATATAAAATAAGATCTCAAGGCGAGATCGAAGAGAGTCAATTACAAGAGTAATGAGTCCGGGTTGATAATTAAGAATATCTGAGATCGAAAAGCTAACTACTCTCCTTTTACAAGAAAAATAAAACCGTGTGAAATAAAAGTTTGAAAGGAAGACATCATCGCTTCAGAGTAGACCTTCGAATATGAATTTGTTGCATCTTTCTCAGAGAGACCAGTTGATGGTGAACCAAAGACTTGTACCGAAATCGTGGCATATTGAAACATATATTTTTCCATTTAAACGCGTGGCACCAAGTGTTGTAGCTGCATTTACAGAACATGAAAACATGTTCTATGAGTTCCGGGTTAGGACAGAAGGGGCAGGAGTTGTCGTTGATTGATCGGTAGCGATGTGCATAGAGGAAAGCTTTTGTTTGCATACGGCCATGAAATAACGACCAGTTGAAGAACTTTATTTTTGGTTGGACGATAGCTTCCCAAATTACGTGTTATGAGATCGCCATGGGGGTCTAGTTGGGAGTGAGGTAATAGCTTTTGCAAAAACTTTGGGTGGAGTAAATATTGTCTTTCATGAGGTTCCACGTATGACTATCTTTTTTGATGGTGAAAGTGAAAGCATGAAGCAAATATGGTGGCCTAGAGGAGTTGGGCTGTCCCACCACGAGCAGTAAGGCACATGTTTAAAAGAAGGAAGGGCAGCTGTAGAAGATCCATGTACGAAGCTATGCACAACGGTCCCTTGCACTAATGCATAGTCTTCGATGCCAAAAAGGTCTGTTGAACGGGTTTGGTTTGAAAAGAAATGAGCAGGCTTGTTTGACCTAAGAATCTATACAGCTGCAAGCTAGAAACAAGTCTGGAAATAAGCTCTTGAGGGATGTATCTACCATCCAGTTATCATGCCAGAAGGAGGAGCTACTGCCATTGCCGATGAGGATGTAAGTTTTAGATGTGAAGAGGGTCCAGAACATCGAGTTAGAATGACAAACCGAAACTATGGCAACCCATATAAAAGAGAGTCTTGATCTTTCACAGTTTGTGACATCAATGAAGGACAAGAACCCATGCCTTTTAGTACAATAGATGAGCCACAATGACTCGATACCACAAGATCTTAGTTTCCACAAACATTTCGCTAATAGGCTGCAGTTGATTAGTTTAAAATCCCTTATGCACAGCCCCCCCAGGTGTAGAGGGAGATAAATGACATCCCAACTAATTTTGCAAATACCACGGCTATTCCAATCCCCTCGCCATAAGAAATTCCGCAACATTAGTATTAACTTTTCATTGATAGAATCAATAATCTTGTAAAGTGATAGAAGATAGATGGGTAACGAAGAAAGAACCGATTTTATTAGTTACACTCTACCCGCATATGAAAGGCAACTACCTTTCCAATTGGCAATGCATGATTTGAATTTGGTAATTAATGGATCCCAATTCAAAGCACTTAGCCATTTTGATAAAAGAGGAACTCCCAAGTATTTCATCGATAGAATTTCTTGTCGATAGCCCATTAAAGCAACGCAAGATTGAATCAAACTATTCTCCACGTTGATTTTGATAAGAGAGATTTTGTTGTAGTTTATTTTTAGTCTCGAAATTAATTCAAAGCATTTTAAAATGTTGATGAAGCTTGTAATGATGTTTGCGTCTGCTGAAAGAAAGCAAAGGATGTCATCTCCAAATTGTAGCAGAGATAAATCGGGCAGATCATCTTGTAGCTGAAACCCTAGGAGAATTCCTTTTTTGATGCTCATATCGAATAATTGTTTTATCCCTTCAATTGCCAGGACAAAAATAAATGGAGATAGAGGATCTCCTTATTTAACTCCTCTGTGGAGTTTGATGAATTCTCTTGGACTACCATTGATCAAAACTGAAGTGGAGGAATTACGCCTACAATTTGTAAGCCATTTGGTCCATTTGTCAGAGAATTTCATTTTCTTTAGAATGTTATCGATGAATATCCACGAGACACTGTCAAAGGCTTTTATGGAAGTCCAGTTTCAGTGCTAAACAAGACTGCTTTCATGATCTGATAGAATAAATAACCTCAGAAGCCAGAAACGAGCATTCATGAATACTTCTTCCTTTGATGAAGGTAAATTGACTTCCCGAGATCAGTGATGGTAAAACTAATTAAAGTCGAGAAGCAAGAATTTTTACCACCATTTTCTAAAATTCTGTGAATCAAAGTGATTGGCCTGAAGTTTGTAACTGCGTAAGAGCCTAACACCTTTGGAATTAGAACAGTGAAACATGTTTAATCAAATCTGGAAAAAATGCATAGCTGTAGAATCTGTTAAGCAGCTGCATGATATCGGGCTTCAGTTTATCCCAGAACCTTTTATAGAAATTAAAATGGAAACCGTCTAGTCCTGGTGCTTTATGGTCGCCATAGGCTGAGATTGCTGCAAAAGTTTTTGCTTCGCTGAAAGGAGCTGTGAGCATTTCATTGTCAACCTCTGAGATCTAATTGAAGGGGAAGTTATCCAATAAGTACGGAATTTCCACTGTGGCAAAAAACAAATCCCCCATAAAGCGATTGATTGCATTGGCAATTAGTGGTGGGTCAGAGATTAATTTCCCATCTACTTCTAACTGTGTAATTTTGTTATTTCTGAAATGCGCCGAGGTTGTTCTGTGGAAAAAGGTGGTGTTTCTGTCACCCATGAGAGACCATTTAACTCTCGTTTTCTTGTGTTTGATCTTTTCCAAGCATTGGCATGATTGAAAAAGTGAAAGTTTCACCGACTGAAGTTAAGATTCTGTAGAGTTCAATAGTGGCAGCAGGATAGAGCTGGATGATAGGGCAATGACCTCGACTTCTTGAATTCTGATAATCTATTCTAATTCCCTGAAATTAAGTTTGTGCCAAGGCGTAATAGCTTTCCTTGGAAGTCGTAGCTTGCTAGTGAGGTCATTCGGGGCATCGGTTGGATAAATAATGCTCCAAGTCTGAAGAATAAAAGGTAGAAAATCGAGATGGTCCCACCAGCAATTGAGTGATCGGAAGGGCTTTGGCCCGGGATTGGTCGTAGAATGGGATCGAAAAATAATCGGTAAGTGGTCTGACAGAGCTGAGTTAATAGTACTGATGGAGAGGGATAGCCACAAGTTAAGAATATTCCATGTTGTAAGGATCCTGTCAATTCATGAAAAGGACATTCTGTTGTGCCAAGTGTAGTCCCTTCTACTTAAGGGGAGTTTTTAAGTTCATAGTAAATGATGAAATCATGAAAGCATGCCATCGAAGGAGTGTAGCTACCATTAGATCTTTCTGAAGTGTGTAATATTTCGTTGAAGTCATCATAAATGAAAATGTGTGAATATTCCTGGGTAATTGGTGCAAGTTCAAACCAAAGGCTATTTTGATCTGTGTAATCAGTTGGCGCATAAAGGGCTAATACGTGAATGTTCATTGAGTGATTCGTAAAGTGCATTAGGATCCAACGTTGAGATGAAGAAACAAGGGTACCCGATATGACCACTGAGTTCTAAGTGATAAGTAAACCCCCCGAGAGATCTAGTGACAGTATGCAATGTTGTTGAAAATTATTGCAATCCCAAAGCCATCTTAAGGAAAAATATGAGATCATAGCAACCTTTGTTTCGAGTAGCACCACAAAGAGTAAGCTGAATTTGTTAATCTGGGAGAATGAAGCTTAACTTGGCTGAGATTTTCGTTCCCCCACGACAATTCCATGATAGGAATGATTGTGACATAATAATAATTATAAAATCCTCAAATGATGCTTGACAAAATCAATTTGATCTTGAATTTAGGATGTCAAGAATCCTTGCCCTTTACCTTTTGTTAAATAACCCCATTCTTTTGCCTATTAATATTATTCGAAGTTTGTCATTTGGGTCTTGTTGGTGGTTGGCAAGAATGATGCGGTTCATATTGGGTATGTCGAGTTTTGAAGAAAATGAGTTGGGGGCTGAATTGATGGAGGTAGGTCGGTGTGGTTGGGGACTCTAAGGAAATGCTGCTGAGACCTTTCCATTACCTTGGTTGGTGATTCTCCATTTGGGTTATCCATTTTGGTTGAAAATGCATCGTTTCCATTAGAGAGGATTAATAGGCAGCTGCTATTCTGATTTTGTGGCGGGGGAATAATATTTCCTTAGGTGTTTATGATGTTTTCCATGGGGCTAAGGGAAACGTGGCTGATTAGGGCTGATGTGGGGGGTGTTCTTTTAGTTAGAAATATCAAAGTTGTTGGATGGTTTTGCTGTGGAACACGTCAGGAAAATGTGCGGGGTTGATACACGTGATTAGCTGGTGGGGAATCGGGGAGGGTGGCCTACTATCCATGCTTTCCTCCATTGACTTATTTGAGCGGGCTAAGTGTGACTCATCGGAAGTCCTCAAATCAAAGTCGTGGCAATCTGACATGCCACATCTTGGTGGAAGGTAATGAAAATGGGAACCCAAGTGTCATTAAAAGAGATGAATACTTTCTGATTTGGTGTATCAAATGGGGTGGAGATTAGACAGGAGATAACATCAAGGCAGCCTGGCTTCTTGAAGTCAAAATCAAGCTTCACCAAAGTCCCAAACTTTGCGTATAGGTTTGCTATCAATTTTGCCCATACAATGAACAATAGAATGCTAGTAAAATCTGCATACATTAAGTATTCTATTAGGATGAACATTGGATCAAGTCAACTTACCCATGAAAAAAAGTCATTCAAATCATGCCAATTTGATTCAATAAAAGCTGTTAATCCATCCATAGAGAAGAAGCCCAGAACAACATTATTGTTTCCCAATGATGCAATAAATTTGATCGCATAGTTATGCTCTAAGAGCATATAGAAAAGATCTAGGATTAGAGCAACATGTTTTACCTTAGCCATGCATGAGTGAGATGAACAATGTGACAAATTTGGAGCAATGGGTGGAATGATAAACTTGGTAGGGTGTTCGATACGACTTCCATGTAGGAGCTGGAGTCCCTGGGAGCTACCCGGAATGACTATCTAAGTTAAGTAAATTACTATCTCAGTTTGGCTTGTTTAGGTAGATTGGATTGGCTGGTTTGTTTTGGAGCATATCGGGACTTAAAAGCACATAGTTGAGTGTTACCAATAATTAAGGAATGAGTCTGAAGAAAACCTCAATCATGTAGGGGCAGCGATATATCTGGTGTGAGAAAACCAAAGTTCTGATTTCTGACATTACGCTTCCCGACGATGAAAACCGATCCTTTCACCCCATATTTTTCAAAGATTGATTTCATGATCATAGAGTCATAGTGGGAGTTGGGTAGGTTCTCAAAATAAACTTTCCCAACATTGATGGTGGTGTCCATGTTTCGATAATTTCAGAGATTACGATGATGATCCATAGGGTTGCGCTTGGAGAGGGACAAGTGACATCTACTTATCTCTCTCGGTTGTGATTACGCTTGGAGAGGGACAAGCATCCTTCTACCTATCTCTCTCTTAGTTTTTTTGCGCTTGGAGTGGGACAAGCATCCTTCTACCTAACACTCTCAAGGGTGCACCAAGTGAGGGCAAGGCATCGTCTACTTATCTCTCAAGGTGTGCCAAGGGAGGGCAAGGTGGCTTCTAACTATCTCTCCGTAATAAGGATCATCAAAGGGGTATTGTCATACCTTCTCAATATGGAAGTAAATAGGAGTAGAAGGGGATTGCTCGATTTCGAAATTGCACCACACTTGCAGTGATGATCAATCACGGTATTGCATCAGGTATTAATCTCGATAAATGTAAAAGATGTCATGATTCAGGGTTGATCAATGATGAAACCCAAAGTAACGAAGTTGTAGTAGAGGCAAAGAATTCGATAGGTTTTGGGAGGGTGAGGTTTGAGATAGGTTTGGAGAGGTGGATGAGGGAGGATTGTCGTTGACGGTGGAAGGTGAAGGGATCAGATTCCGATGGTTCCGATGTGCAGGTGTAGTGGTGGATGCATGGTGGCGCTGGAAGAGGCTCTGCTAGGGTTTATTGTTTCTTTCATTTATATTACCTACACCACTTGTATCTCTCAACATTATTTTTTCTTTGAGAATTACCCCATTTCTCACACTGCTAGTTTGTTTCTCTCTAATAGTGGAGGTTGCGGAGAAGTGATTCTAATAGAGGGGGCTTGTGTAAGTTGAGTTGGAGTACACACACACATGTATGTTTATTGAAAATATTAACTTTATAAATATATATTTTTGTAAATAAGTTAAACGCTTTATTTTATTGAATGTTTTACTTCGATTGTAGAATAATGTATTTTATGATCTAATATTTAATGATTATTCTCTTAAGTTTCTTATGTTATACGTCAATTTTTCTATTTATTTAGCATTGAATATTATTGAAACAAAAACTTAGTTTTATTTTTTTATTTTTTTCAAAGTATTGATAATTTTATTTTATGAAACTTAGAAATTTTATACATTCATTTATTTTAATAGGGAATTGGGAAATTCCTGATTAGAAAATGAGAAAAAAATCCATGAAACCTCGATGGGGATGGAAAACATTTTTTCCCTTAAACCTTAATGAGGATGAAAATGGAGAGTGCATTCCCTACCTCATTAAGCCCCACTTTCAAGCCTAGTTTTAACCACACATATTTAATATGTATATACTGCAAAGAAAAAGTATAACTCTTGTATGCAATATTATATTATTCGTCAGTTGTAAGTAGCTTCACTATCTATATAAATATTTGTTGTTGAATAATTCGTATTATATACAAAAGTGATGCCAAGGGCCACTGAACACAGCATCGACATGGCCCACATCACGTCCACTTAGCACCTAACAGGAGGGGCCAACCCGTTGAACATGGCATCAACATGACCCACAACAAACATCTTCATTGACCCATTTCACTGATGTTGAAGATGCCTACCAGGAAATGTGGCAAGACCTTCGGCGGCTTGCCATATGTCTTGACTTGATTAGTGGGGCCCGCTATGTTATCATTACACTAAACTACCATAAATAGCAAGAACTCTCCCACATTTGAGTTAACTGTATCACACATTAATTACTTCATAACTACTCTCAAACCTCTCTCTTACTTCAGCATTGGAGGGTCTTCGCCATAATCCCGACCGAATACTTGTTTTGTAGGTTCAACAAGAATGATCGGATGACGTTGAAGGCCATAGATTCTCAAAAGTAATCCATATTGATACCACATTGGTGAGGTGAGCGTAGATAGTAACAACCTCATAGCTACTCCCCCAAACAAACCTAACAAAGTTCCCAGGCCCTGAGAACCATCTTGTTCCTTGACACACAAGAGCTCGGCTGCAAAACGCAAACTTCCGGTCCATCGATGCAAAAACAAGCGCACAAATCAATGGATAAGCGCACTTCCAAGGAGAGAGTAACCTTGGAAGAAAGAAGGAAAAAATATGTCGACGAGAAGGACATCATGGCCATGTTAGTTAGGTAAGGTAATCAGCAGGGCGCGATGATAGACCTAATGCAGAACATGATGAATGAAATATTACACTCCCACAGAGAAGTGCATGAGATGTTTAGGAGGTTGTGCATGCAAAAATACCCCATAGGACTAGAAAAGCGGTTCCCCGGTGGGTAGATCATGGTCCATAATAGCTCAAAGGCACTTCCACTACACATATAACCGACCCTTGAGCAGGGGAGAGGGGAGAATCGTAGTTGACAAAGGGAAAGTTAAGATAAAACCCTTCAACCAGGTTGATTTGGGATGCTTGGAAAGGGAAAGAAAAGAGCCTACACGTGAAGAGAGATGGAGGCAACCAAGTTATGGTAGAGAAGAGAAAAGGCTCATGGTTGAAGATAGTTCAGCGGAATCCCTTCTCGATGTGAAAGAAGATGAGCGGTAGAATCACCCTTGCGTAGGGAAGACCTAGCTAGGGCAGTGGCAAAGTGCATTGATGCCCTGTTCATCGAGAGAGGCATAAAGATTGCTATACTAGACATCGGCAGCACGGGGTCCCCCTATCGCCCCTAAATCCATGCGAAAAAATTCTCCAAGGGATCAAGTAGCCATGATTGCGAGAGTATTCTGGGGTAGGTGACCCCACGGAACACATTCGCTACTATCACTAGTGCATGGAAGCGACTGATGTGACTGACACCATGCTTTGTAAACTCTTCCCCAGCGCCTTGGTAGCCCCAGCCAAATAGTAGTTTGAAAGCCCAAAGCCAAGATCTATAACCGGCTTCAATATGATGGCCAAGAGCTTTGATAAGTGCATAATTAGACTTATTATCTTGATATTTTTACTTATAAAATGATGTGGTTTAGAGTCATTATATACTTCATATAAAAGATTTCACGTGGTATGTAGTTGTTTTTTGTGCAAGTGAAGAAACTAGGTGAATCTTGGTAGTGAAATCATCAAAGATGGAATTCTAAGCAAAAAGAGTGAAAAAGGTGCAAAAAGATGTGTGGAATGCAAGGAATTGGCTT
>CATIWQ010243424.1:0-46085 GCA_949673415.1 Euphorbia schlechtendalii | reverse complement strand
AAGGGATTGCTTCAATAAGATGTTACCTGGCGGGGATCCTGTGCCAACTTGGAATCGTTTGACTGGCCAAGTTGAGTTCAAACAAGAATCTGCATATGGCCGGTGGATTCGTGATCCTTGTTTGCTAGCACTACACTTTTATTTAAGTGGAGCGCTATTTGGCAAGTCCAATTTCGATCTTGTCATACCTGAAGATTTGTTTGTATTGCAAGCAATTTTTGATGGCACGCTTGTCTATATTTCTAGGATTATGATGGAAACACTCATGTTTGACATGTAAAATCCTGGAATGACAAAGTATGGGTGTCGAACTATGGCAAACTTGTTGGGACAAATAGGAAGATTGCCTTATGCCACAGAAATATTTACTAGTGAAGATGTAGTTCCATTGTTAACGATGGAAGCCTTATTTGAGTATAATTTCTTGGAAAGGTACATTGGAGAGGATAGAATAACCTATGGATGGAAACCTTGGGAAGAAAGGGTGGAAGCAGATAGAGAAATAGAAAGGGAAAATGCGTAGGAAGAGGAGCGTAGAGATTCCAACCTCCGCGGAAGGTTGAGTGACCTTATAGAAGGGCAACTTTCGATCTGTAGAAAAATTGAAGACATTCGTGATCTACTGATTGATGTCTAGCAAGATTTAAAGGAATCTTACTATGAGATTAACCGAATAATAGGATCACTTCCCCCATGAATAGTTTTTTTTTCTTTTTAGATTAGAACCTTGTATAGTGTTTCTTTTTAAGTTTAGTTGTGTTTGTTTGTTTGTTTGTTGTTTGTTTTCTTTTGTTATGTTTGCTTGTAAATATTTGTTAAATATGGAAATAAATTTGAACAACAAGATGTTGATGTTCAATAGCTATCATCACCATGATTACCCAAGGTATAATAGTAAATATTTATCATTTGTATTTAACAAAGTTTGTTTGTGTTTGTGTATCTAAGTTTTTATACGTACAAGTCTAAAAATTGAAGGAATTTGAAGAGCAAAGAATATCACGATAGCAACTCAATTCGGGCTCATGATCCTTGGATATCAAAACATGTTGTTTCTATCATGAGGAAAGTCACGATCCCAACAGGCCTTCACGATCGTGACAAGGGCAAAATATAATCGTTACAGATCATGAACAGACACGCGACAGATGTCCGTAACTGCCATTAACGGCTAGTTTTGAGTCTAAATGGCTAGAATCCCACTTATGACCAATTACAGACCCATTAAACCTCTATAAATAGGTCCAAGTTGAACCTTAGCCACCACACCTTCTAAAAAACCTTCATATTTCTGAATTTTCTCATCTTCTACATTCAAGCATCTAAACCTTTTCAAACCTTTTTTCTTCAAAACCAATATGACTCGTGTGAAGAGAGCAACACAAAAGAAAGGAGTCCAATCAATTCAAGAAGAATTTGATTGTCCTTTCCCATTGAGGATGAGAGAAGAAGGCAAAAGATTCTAGAAGTTAAGTAAATTGAATATCACCGGGATGATATTCCTTGATCTAGTCTTCTTGGAAACTCTTAATCTCCATGAAGAGATGGAAGCCTAGCATGCAACTAAAGTTGGATAGTTGCCAAGCAGAACTTGGAATTATGAAGAAAGACATGAAGTTTCTAAAAAAAGTAATAAATCGATGCTTCGAAAATTACTTTCATTATTTAGGAGACAAAATTGTCAATTCACTCCTAGTCCACCGGATTCTTCTTTGCAATCAAACGGGTTTATTCTTTTCTTTACTTTATCTTTGTTAATTCTATTTTTAGACTAGCTTTCGTTTAGTTTTTTATTTTTATAATGTCTCACAATGAGGACATTGTGTTCTTTAGTGTGGGGGGACATTTGTAAAAATCCATTAAAATCCAAAAAAATTGAATAAAATAAAAAAATTGAATAAAATAAAAAAATCAAAGAATTTGAAATTCTTTTTTTGATATTTTTGGTAATAATTATACATTATCATTTCTTATACTTTACTAACATTTGTGTAAGGTTATGTTAAGTGTTAGGTATTTACAAGTATGATGTTAGTGCACAACATTTATCAATTTGGCAAGGATGAGTGGTTAGTAACATTCGAGAGCAACATTCCAAGTAAGTTTCGATATATATTTCGACGCAATATGAATTAGAATTAGTTATAAACTTTTAGTTTAATGCTTTCGATAAGTTTAAGTGGAGTAATATCTAATGGTATTCTTAGTATCAGTTTTATATGGAAATCTCGAATAAGTCCTATAAGTATTGAGTGTGTTTAAAGTGTTAGGAAACTATAACCATAGTACTTTGAAATTGATCAATAAAGGATGAGGGTATTAAAGAAAAATCAAAAGAAATAGAGGATAACCAATGAGTCATGCAAAAGGTGAGGAATTTTACAGAGCAGAAACTGCAACCATTCATTGAGTGAAAAAAGAAAAGAAAGCATAACACGAAAATTGGGTGCAAAGTACAAAGTACTTAAAAAACATATGCTTAAAAGAAAAAAAAATGAGAGAGTGGTATGGAGCATAAAATGCAACCACTGAGGGTGTTTTAGCATCCTAGGTTACCTAAAAATGCATTGAGAGAAAATAAATCAAAGTGTGCTTTTTATGTCCTTTATACTTTATACTATACTTAAGAGAAGGAAATATTCGAGTATGCATATAACGCTTATATGAAGATGCGATTCAGTTGACTCTCCATTAACAGCAAAGGTATGCAACTAAACTATATAAATTACACATTACTAATTTGTGGGAAATTTCAAACTTCTAGTTAAAATCTTTTGCAATGTGGAATGTGGTACTCACTGCAATAGTCTTTCACTAAATGAGGTACAAATTTGTTTAACAATTTATACACTTCTGTTAAATTTACATTGAGATCAGGGTAAAAGTTAAGTGTGGGGTTATGATAAGTGTATAATTACACTTAATATCATATTAATTTTATACACTAAACACTATAGTTTAAGTCATTTTTATACTTCATATAAAAGATTTCATGTGGTATGTAGTTTTTTATGCAAATGCAGATACTAGGTAAATCTTGGGAGTAAAATGATCTAAAGTGGAATTCTATGAAAAAAGAGTGAAAAGGTGAAAAAGATGCATGGAATGTAAAGATTTGGCTTAGGATCGAAGTTGTCAAAGATCAGTGAAGTTACAAGGAGAATTCTGAAGAAAAATGCAATTCACGGTCGTGACTTGTTCTTCTTCAAAATAGAAATCTGCCAATCAAAGATTCACAATCGTGACTTGTATATCACAGTCGAGACTTGGACTATTTTCTGGTTTAATCTTCTTACCTACCAACCGCTAGATAAGGATGATCAACTACCATCAACTACCAACGAGTAGACACCTATCATAAATCAACCAATCATGAAAAGGTGCCTATCCATTGTGGATTAGATTGAAGCTTCTCAACCAATAACAATGAAGTGATACAATCATTCACCAATGGACATGACTCTTCGTATGGATAGACGCAACCCTTCGAACTCTATAAATAGGTCTCCAAACCTTACAATTTCATGCAGTGAGATAGAGGGAAAATATTAGAGTGCATGAGTGAGATATAGTGTGTGTGTATAGATAGAGAATTCTCTACGTTCATAAGTGTTAGCGAGATAATGTTTAAGTGATTCGATTCCTTGTTTCTATCACTAGATTTCTCTATATTCTCGACCAATTGTTGTATAATTCTACTTGCAAATCACTTATCAATAAAATTTTTCATTCTTCAATATTTGTTTATTCAATATTCACAAAGAATAGCATCCTAGCGGAGCTTCTGTATGGGCCGAGACCGAAATCAAAGCAGACGCAGGAATTGTGGGAATTGACGACTCCCATTAAAGAGTAGATACGGTTTGTTCAACTTTAGCTTTCACTTGCATACCTTACAACTTTGCTTTGCTTTCTTCTTATACTTTCTATTTCGAAGTTTATGATATGTCTATGCGTCATAATGGGTATTTCGTGTTAAGTCTTTTTATATTAATCATGTTATATGTGTTGGAGTTAATTTTAAGAGTAGTTTCGGGGATAACAATATCATGTATAATCACTGGATCTATGATATAATGCTTTTTAGTGAGCCAACATTTTTTTAATGGTAACTTGCTAAATGTGGCTATGTGAGAGCGACCCGTACTAAGCATAGTATTGACGTTGTCCAGGTTTATATAATTATCTTAATTCGTTTGCGCTAGGTTTAGAAAAGTTATTTCCTATGTT
Organism: Euphorbia schlechtendalii; assembly: GCA_949673415.1. NCBI lineage: Eukaryota > Viridiplantae > Streptophyta > Magnoliopsida > Malpighiales > Euphorbiaceae > Euphorbia > Euphorbia schlechtendalii. The sequence goes on along the minus strand of CATIWQ010243424.1, from coordinate 41,855 downwards.
GCTCTGTGGCAAATAATTGAACATCTGGGTATTTTTAACCGAGTCTGTTAGATTAGTTTAGTGAATTGTGATATCTTTGTTGAACTTGCATGTTTTCTCGGCTATCCTTATTTCATAGGGAAAATCTATATATTTAGATTCTCTAATCTTTCATATCTATATTTACTCATTCTTCATTATAACCCTCTTATCGAAAATATTAAATCTATTTTATTTTATTTATTCTATCTTCCTTGTTGATCTTTAGAGCTAGTCCTTCCCTGTGGGTTCGATATCTTTTAAAACTACATCGCTATTGTATACTTGCAGTTATCACATTTTTCTATCTTGATAAGTGGTATTGACAACACCTATTTTTATGTGAACAAGTTTTTGGCACCATTAATATACAGCCAAACTCTTTGCGAAAAAGTTATTAAACTTATCAGTAGAAAAGTGGCGAACATTCGCCAACCAAAACCTACATTGAGGAAGAACCCATTGGTAGACAATAGCTACTAGACCGGTCGAAGACCAACCCAAAAATATTAACTAAGAAGACTCACTTTAGAATAGAAAAAGCCTTATAAAGAATTCTTGCGATGTTGGAGAAACTAGTGGAAGATCTCTCAAAAAGCTCGTGAAAAAAAGATCTTGAACTCAAAAGGAAGGCTGAGCTAAAGTGGTTTCAAAGGGGAGAAGGGGACCACTATTTAAAACTCCCCTTAAAAACCAATGTGGGATGAGAAAAATCCCATCCCACCCGTGGGTCAACACGCGGAGCTCTAGATTCGCGCGGGTCAAACCACGCACATCTTGCTTAGGCGGGCTGTGAGTTTACTGCAAGGCAAACCGTAATGGGCTTGCCTAGCCCCGCAAGCCTAGCTTAGGAGTCACTAGCCTAGCTTGGGAGCTGCTAGTGGACCTACATTGCAGCCCCACGCAAGCGCTACCATTGCAGCGCTTACGGGCCTGTTGCCCGCTAGCATGCACTAGCCCAGTGCTAGTGCACACTAGTGGTTCGTGAGCAGAATTTGCTCGGGGGGTAGCAGCACAGGCCCGCCATGAACAACCTGTGTTTACAGGACCCACTCGTAACAGGAAAAATCCCTTGCTATGCTCCGTGTAGTTTTTTGTAAAATTCTTCTTCAGTCCTTTTAATAATTTATCCAACCAATTAATAATTAAAAGGACTTAATGATAATTTTGGGAAAAAATGAAAGGAGCATAGCAAGGGATTTTTCCTATTACGAGTGGGCCTCGCAAACACAGGTTATTCACCTGAGTGGCTACCATGCAAGAAAATTTTTTTTGCATGCCACTTGTGTGCACTAACACTATGCAACTGCACTTTAGCAGGCAGCAGGCTCATAGGCACTGCCTTGGCAGCGTGTGCGCTGGCCTATTGTGCAGGCTCACTAGCAGTTCGCAAGCTAGAGCTTCGCGTGGTGACTAGCGAGTGGGTTAGGATTTTTCCAATCCAACATTGAATTTTGAGGGGAGTTTTCAACTCCCCTCCCACTATAAATAGTGGTCCCCTTCTCCCCTTTCAAACCACTTTAGCTCAACATTCCTTCAAAGTTCGACATCTTTTCTTCGTGAGCTTTTTACGAGATCCTCCACGAGTTTCTCCAACGTCGCAAGAATTCTTTAGAAGGTTCTTTCTATTTTGAAGTGAGCCTTCTCGGTTAATATTTTTAGGTTGGTCTTCAAGAAGTCTAGCAGCTGCTGTCTACCAACGAGTTCTTCCTCAATAGGATTTTGGTCGGTGAAGATCCCTGTGGATCAATCATCAAGGTATTCCTAGATTCGAGGCTAGTGCTACGGGAGTACTGTTGTAAGGGAGTGCCACACCAAAGGAAAGCATGCATCAACATTAAACACTAGGTTTCTTTTATAAGTTTTACAAACCTATATGCATCTATGGAACATTTTAACTTAGATTATATCAATCATGACATGCTTAGGAGATCCTTCAAGGTTAATTTTAATTTTTGAAATTCTGCCTTGCAAGTTTGCATGTTCAATTACTGTCATAATTATACACCAATCCCTATGAAGAAGACGTTGACCATGATGCACTTCAACAAGCTATATCATGATCAGGTACATACTAGGTACACCAAGGCCCAAGTTTCTGAAAGAAAGGCTAAGGCTATACCGAAAGTAGTAGCTTTGGATGTGGCTATCAAGGATGAAGATAACTTCATGGTGGATTTTGAGGTAGTGAGCACACCAATGACAATGTTCCTCTTTCTACGAAGATGGAACCAATTTCAACCGCCTCTACTACAACCTCTCCAAGACCTAATGTTACCTCCTCAAGGGAAAGGAAAAGCCCAGCAAATACAAGGGCAGGAAATACACCTGCCTGACCCCTAGCAAGGCAAAGGAATCAAATGAAAGAAAAAACACGCACTCAGAGGGAAGGTGAGGAGAAGTAGCAAGCAAAGGAAGAAGAGGATAACTGAGAGGCAGAAGATAATTTGCGATAAAGGAACCACAAGTTAGATGTCGTTGAAGAGGATGAAGGCTAAGGGGACTCTAAGAAAAGTAAAGAGGATCCTGAAACCATTAGTCCCGGTGCTGCCACCCATGTTGAAGAAATAATTACCAAGGTTAAATGCACCTAATGCAAGCGCATTGCCAGCAACAAGCAATTGAAGAAAAATGTCTAAGTGGTGAGCAGTGATGAGGATGCTAGAGAAACCATAGAAGTCCTCAATCAGGAAGAATATGCTCTTCTTGATTCCATCTTCCTAACACTTTCTTTCACTCAGGTTGAGTCACTTATAACTCATTCTAAAGTACCTCAAGATGACCCATCATTGGGTCCAACAGCTAACCCATAGGTACTCTTAAATCCTTCCCCCATTTCTTCTGTAAATCTTGAAAAACCAACCTCTCCTATAAATCCTTCAAATTCTATTCATTTAAATTCTAAAATACCTATTCCTTCTATAAATTCTCCTTCCCAAATTCCCAATACTGTAAATTCCCTGGTAAATATTTGTTCCTCTTCTCACCAAACACAAGATTCTTTTTCTCCTCCTCCTTCTCCTGTACAATCTAAACCAACCTCTGATACTAGAGCAAGAGATTTCTTCGTTGATTATTGGAAAGAAGGAGGACTTCCAAACTACTTTAGACTCCTTAAATATCTACCTTGAACAAGTTATGAAAGGAAAAATAATAAAGGAGGAGAAGGTAGCTGAAGACCCTCTCAGAACTACTAATCTAAATAAATCATCTTTGCCATCTCTGCCAAAGTGACCTCAAGTTCAGCCCTAGCATCACTCTCATTCTTCATGTCAACAATAGCAAAATCAATCACACCAGCAAAGTACACACTCCAAAAGCTGTAGTATGGGCTAGACTTGTAATAGGGCTCAAAATGTAATCGCTTGAAATTAATTGAGTAATAAGTAGACTCTTAATTATTCAAATTTACTTTAGATTTTTTAAGGGAAAACAACTCAGTTTATTGATGATTAGTTATGTTATGTGCTAGAGTAAAAGATCTTTGTTCAGCCTAGTATTACATAGTTTATAAGATATAGACTTAGCAAAGCAGTAAAGCTAAGTTAGCTTTTTATTATAAACGCTTAGTTAATTGACACTTCTAGAATATATGACACAAATGCATTTAACATTCTGTGAGGAACAAAATATTCCTTTGATACTTTTTAGGAGAAACGACATTAAAATTAAAGTGGATATTCAAGTTGTCATCACAATGAAAAGGTGTCAATACGGAATATTAGAGAATTCTCACTAAAGTCCAAGGAAAAAAGAACTCACTAACATGTGCCATTTTCTCAGTGTCCCTGTGCCTCTCTACAACATCAACAAGTTAACCGTTCACAAGATTCCACATTTCATCTTACGTGCCTCTCTATCAGAATGGATTACTAGAAGGAAATGAGTTTTTGACGCATTCAACGGATTAATCTTGTGCTTCAACGTTCGAAATCTCCATCTCTAAACGTCTTGGAATTTATTTTAAATAGGCAATTCAAAAGATTTGAAGAGAAGAGAAATTGAAGACAATGTCAAGATGAGAAGTTTACAATGGCTACTTCGAAGAACTTCAAGTATAAATAGAAGAATTAAGCAGGCTTTCAAACTTGGTGAATCAACTCGAATTTCTTGAGAGTTGAAACTCTATTTAATCATTCCTAGCTTTTAGAAATTCCAAATCAAGCAATCAAGAAAATGCCAATCTTCCAATCCATTTGTAATAGAGAGATATCACTTTAGATTTAACATTGTAAAGGATTCAATTTATTATATAATTTGAAATCCTCTATTTATGATTTCTTCAGAAATCTAAGTGACGGTTTAGGAAGGGTGAATATATTATGTTCAAGTAGTAGTTAGAAAGAAAGGTCCTTCCTATAATCTTGTCTACCTGCTGTAAAGGCTTCCTCAACCAAGGAAGGAATGAAAACAATGGTGGATTAAAGCTCGGAAACGAATTTGAGGATTGGAGGTAGGTTAGGGGCCGAACCAGGATAAAATCTTAGTTGTTAATATTCTAACCTTATTCGCTTGTCTTTATCATGTTTTACTCATTCATCATTCTCTCCATTTTACAAATCTTGCTTGAAAAACCAATCCAAGTTGAGTAAAGTACTCAGTAACGATTGAAGATAAACTATGCTAGCAAAGCTGAATAATTTATAGTTTTTAGACCTAACTCAATAGGTTTTCACTCAACATGCATCTAAAAAATGAACTTGGAAAAGATTTTTCATAATATATAAAAAGTAATCATGTAAGGCATTCACCCCCTCTGTTGTTTATTTTAAGCTTTTTCGGACTAACAAAAGATTATGAAAATAATCTTCGTAGTTGACTTATTCATCTTGAGGCTGATCAATGAGAGAAACATGCAATATAAAAAAAACTCTGATGATCAAGTCCGTAAGATTAAGGTGGAAAATAATAATAATTGGAATTCGATATTGTACCTTTAAGGGTCAAGAGTTCTTTATATAAGACTCAATGATTCCTTAATTGATTAGGATTAAAAGTCTTGGTTGGATAAAGATTGTATTTGATATTATCTATAGGATAATCCATGTGTAATTCAATCTTTATCTTGAGGAGAAATTTTTGGGGTTCCCACCTTGGATATGATTTATTACCTGAGTTTTAAGAAGTCCGTCCCTTAGATTGTTTTAAGCTGTTTAAGGTTGAATGTGCTTTCTTGCTTTGCATGCCTTTTTGTAGACTTTCATCATTCTGACACAGTCATTGAGGCAAGTATAATTTCCATACAATTACCATCATGTGATTGTCTAAATAGGTCCGCTTTTGGCTCATCGGTTATGCGATATGCTACCAGGGGACTATTTTCTTACAACTGTTGATAGGTTCACTTTTGACTGGTTGCCCATGATTGGCTATATTGTTTCACGGGACTTGTTAACCCACATGTGATTTTTATAAAGATATAACTCTCTTTTTTAGTGTGCTTAATGGATGATTATTGCTTGCTTTCTTAGCTATACTTTCTCAAGTTAAATAGATATCATGAGACTTCTTCTTTTTCTTTGCAGTTTTGTATCATCAACCTAAAATTTTATCAAGATCATAATATATAATTAAGAAAGATGGTTAAATATTAAATTGTAATTGAAATGCCCTCTCCTATAGCTTGGCTGAATTAGTGACTAAACTAAAGATTTTATTTTGTGGAATGAATAGGCCAAGTGTAACGATTTTAATCATTTGTCATAAGCTCCTACAATTGGACCAAACAAGTTTTGTATCTCAAAAAATCAATTGATAATTAGATATACATTTATCATAATTTAATGAAACAGAATAACCAATAATTGATAGAAAATTATGCAATATTATGTTGTACCCTTCATAGTTGTATATGAGTATCTTGTTGAAATTTTGTTCAGAATAAAGTTCTCACCTAAGAAATTACATTCAGTCCATGCTAATTGCACCAATGAAAGATTATGAAAATATTATTCATAGTTGACTTGTTCGTCTTGAGGCAGATCAATGAAAGAAACCTGTAAAATAAACAAAAAACACTTCAACGCTCAAGTTAGTAAGAAATCGAGATGGAAAATCATAATAATTGGAATTCGATATTGTACCTTCAAGGGTCAAGAGTCTTTTATATAAGACTCAATGACTCCTTAATTGATTAGGATTGGAAGTCTTAATTGGATAGAGATTGTAATTGATATTATATGTAGGATAATCCATGTGTAATTCGATCTCTATCTTGAGGAGAGATTTTTGAGATTCCCTTATGGGACAGCATTTATTTCTTGAGTTATCACCTATATACTTTTAACCCTCGCTTTGGATAAAATATTCCTAGTTACAACTTTACTTGTTTGAAGGATGATCTGGCATAGAAAGAAAGAAAGGAATAATCTTGTTGTCTAAGGAAAAATCTATCAATATGAAATGTCGACCTGTCTACGCTAAAATCCAAGTAAAACAAACTATCTCACTACATTTCAGAATGATCCGCTCCAATCTACCCAACATCAGTATTTCAAGAAAATCAAGTAAGGCTATGTAGCAGTTCACACCTATCTCTTGCATGATAAAATCGTATTAAAGATTAAAGCTTCGCATTTTTTTCATCAACCATTAAATCTCATAGTTTAACTGATTAATATTGTACATTAATAGTTACAAATCTATCTCATAACAGATTCAAAACTATCTCAAATGAGAAGATTTTTGAAGAGTTAAAGAGAAAATAACTTGAAGATTAAATAAGATGAAGGACAAGTTTGCAACGGCTACTTCAATTCTTTACCTATAAAAGGAGCTCGAAGACTGTAGTTCAAAGACGATGAATATGATGGTTAATCAAGACAGTTACTAAACATGCAACATAGCAAGCTCAAAACTTAAAATTGACCTAAAGGATCTCCTAAGCATGCCATTATTCATATAATATAAGTTAAAACATTCCATAGATGCTAATTGGTTCATAAAACTTATAAAAGAAACCTAGCATCTAAGTTTAGAACGTTACCAGTCGATTTGTGCTTCTTTTTTGTCTTTTAGATGCGGCGTTCCCTTAGAGCAATTTCTACAGAACATTGTTAGCATGATCCTTCAAACTAGGATAACCTCTGCGATGGATCCACAGGGATCTTCACTGACCAAACCTTGTTGAGGAAGAAACTATAAGTAAATAGCAAATTCTAGATCTCTTGAAGACCAACTTGAATATATAAACCAAGAAGGCTCACTTTAGAAAGAGCCTTCAAAAGAACTCTTCGTTGTTTGGAGAAACTTGTGAATGATCTCACACAATGAACAAAGAAAGAGATGTCGAACTTAGAGAGAAAGGCTGAGCTAAAATGATGAATAAAGAGGAGCTGGAGGCATATACATAGGGAAAAAGGGGATTGTTAGAATCCCCTTAAAACACTATCTTGGATGGGAATATTCCCATCTCACATGTGGGTTGGCCGCGCGGGTCACTAGGATTCGCAAGCCAACCAACGGCTTCCTCATACTAGGCAAGCCCTAATGGGCTTGCCTTGTGCTGCAACTTGGGCTTGCGAGACAGGCCCGCCAAGTGCTACCTTGGGCAATGCTTGTGGGCTTGCAACCTGCTAACGGCCTACGAGCTTTTCAGCTTTCGAGGCGGCTACGTAGGCCCAACTCTGAACATTCGTTGTTTGTTAGGGGCTCATTCGCAATGGGAAAAATTCCCTTACTTTGCTCTGTGCATTTTTCCCTATTTTTTCTTTATTCCCTTTAATTATTAATTCGATCTAACCAATTAATAATTCTTCCAACGAATTTGACAACCAAATATTTTCGGCATAGACCCAGTCTATAGGTTCTTTACTTAGTCCTATAAAGACCCAAAGTGTGTGACCTCATAGGATCCCAAAGTATTGAGCCGCTAGAGGTTAACCTAAATTTTTCTTCTCATCTAGGAACCTTTAGGCTTAGTGTTCCCAACCAATATAAAACCCGATAGCTTTAAACGATCAAATGGGCTTTCTGGGAAAGGCATATGATCCTCCGATACTTAGAACATCATGTGCTTGTGAATTGATCCGATTCTGCGGTATTAACAAATAGAATACACTCCTTCCATCAGGTTAAGTACCATCTAATTTATTGAGCTCATATTAAATGTCAGCTCATGTCACAGACGTAGCTATATTTAAATTAGACTTGTTCATGAAGAACACCACTCAACCATTATGTATCAAGATTGACTAGAAACCCATTCTATCAATCTTATACTCTAATCAGAGGTTTATGAGTTTGTCATTTCAACAAGGGGCCCTAAGGTACATCTCCCATTATATCACTATATCAGGAGCGATAGATCCCATCTAGACTACTTGGCTTACCAACATATGATCATCACTATGCACATAATCACCCATATCATCCTAATCGCTAGGGTATGAATAAGTATGACCCAAAGTATAACAACTCCTATTAAAGGTAACCAGTATATGAGGTTTGAGGATACTTATATAGCTACTACAATAAGACATGACACAAACACGTGGATATAATTATTTTCTAGTGTCAGTCTTATAGCGGTATCCAATATATTACTCGAATACATTCATGTGTTAACTCAAGGTATCACCTAAAGCTCGTGAGATCGGCTGCTTCGATTTAATCCAAGAAGTAAGCTTACACATGCTAGTTTATCCATTCCAATGATGTCCAGTCTTAATGAAACTATGACAAGGGATATTTAGACTATTCATAGTAACACGTATGTGCAGTTCTCCCACCACATAGCTTCGCGAAACTACTCTTAAAGTTAACTCCAAAGCATATAACTTGATTAATATAAAAGACATAACAAGAAATACGCATTATGACACATTGACATATCATAAACTTCGAAATACAAAGTATAAGTAGAAAGCAAAGCAAATTTGTAAGGTATGCAAGTGAAAGCTAATGTTGATCAAACCGTGTCCACTCTTTAATGGGAGTCTTCAATTCCTGCAATTCTTGCGTGTGCTTTGAATTCGGTCTTGGTTCATACAGAACCTACGCTAGGATGCTATTCTTTACGAATATCAAACAAATGAATATTGAAGAATGAAAAATTTTATTGATAAGTGATTTACGAGTACACTTATACAACATCGCTCGAATATATGGAGAAATCTAGTGATCGAAACAAGGAGTCGAATCACTTAAACATTTTATCACTAACACTTATGAACGTAGCGAAACTAGATATTTTATTCTCTATCTACACACACTATACGTAACCCTATAATTGCACTGTAATGCTGCACTCTATTCCACAAAATTGGTGAGGTTTAGAGCCCTACTTATAAAGTTCAAAGGGTTGCGTCTATCCATACGAAGAGTTTTATCCATTGGTGAATGATTGTATCACTTCATTGTGATTGGTTGAGAAGCTTTAATCTAATCCACTATGGATAGGCACCTTCTCATGATTGGTTGACTTCTGATAGGTGTCTTCTCATTGGTAGTTGATGGCGGCTGATCGCTCTTATCTGGTAGTTGGTAGTTAAGAAGATTTAACCAGAAAACCATCAAAGTCGCAACCTTGATATACAAGTCACGACCGTGAATACTTGTCTGGAAACTTTTGCTCTAAAGTGGACAAGTGCTGACTGCGAATGATTGTTGCAACTGTGAATTGTGTTTTTCTTCACAATTCTTCTTGTAACTTTACCGATCTTTGACAGCTTTGATCCTAAGCCAAATCTTTAAGTTACACGCATCTTTTCGCACCTTTTTCACTCTTTTTACATAGAATTGCACTTTAGATCATTTTACTCCCAAGATTTACCTAGTATCTGCATTTGCATAAAAAACAACTACATACCATGTGAAATATTTTATATGAAGTACATAAATGACTAAAACTTTAGTGTTTAATGTATAAAATTAATATGATAATAAGTGTAATTATACACTTATCATACCCCCACACTTAACTATTGCCTTGTCCTCAATGTAAATTCAACAGAAGTGTATAAACTGGTAATTAAGTTCATACCTCATTTGGCGAAAGACTATTGCAGTGAGTACCACATTCCCACATTGCATAAGAATCAAGTAGAAGTCCAAAATTTCCCACAAATTAGTAATGTGCAATTTATATAGCTTAGTTGCATACCTTCGTTCTTAATGAAGAGTCAATCGAATCTCATCTTCATATAAGCATTATATGCATACTTGAATATTACCTTCTCTTAAGCATAGTATAAAGTATAAAGACATAGAAAGTACACTTTGATTAATTTTCTCTCAAGGCATTTTTAGGTAACCTAGGATGCTAAAACACTCTCAGTGGTTGCATTTTATGCTCCATACCACTCTCCCCTTTTTTCAGTGGTTGCATTTTATGCCCCATACCACTCTCTCATTTTTTTCTTTTAAGCATATGTTTTTGAAATACTTTGTACTTTGCACCCATTTTTCATGCTATGCTTTCTTTTTTTTCACTCAATGAATGGTTGTAGTTTCTACTCCTTACCATTCCTCACCTTTTGCATAACTCATTCGTTATCCTCTCTTTCTTTTGATTCTTCTCTCTTAATACCCTCATCCTTTATTGATCAATTTCAAAGTATTACAGCTATAGTTTCCCAACACTTTAAACACACTCAATACTTATAGGACTTATTAGAGATTTGCATATAAAACTCATAGTAAGAATACCATTAGATATTACTCCACTTAAACTTATCAGAAGCATTAAACTAAAACTACATAACTTATACAAATTCATGTTGCATTGAAATATATATCGAAACTTAGTTGGAACGTTACTTTCGAATGCTACTCACCAATCATCCTTGCCAAATGCTAAATGTTGTGCTAATAATGCTCAATTTCAACATGCCCTCAAATTTTGCACTAACATCAAACTTGTAATACCTAACACTCAAAATGACCTTGGATAAATGTTAGTAAAGTATAAGAAATGATAATGTATAACTAACAAAAATATCAAGAAAAATTTTCAAATTCTTCGATTTTTTCATTTTGTTCAATTTTTTTAGGTTTTATGGGACTTTTACAAATTCCCCCTCACACTAAAGAAAATAATGTCCTCATGGGGAGACATTTAATAAAAACCAAAACTAAAAATTAATACTAGTCTAAAAATGATTGAAAAAGAGAAAGTAAAGAATATAATAAACCCGTTTTATTGTAAAGGAGAATCCGGGGGACTAGGAGTGAATTGAAAATTTTGTTTTCTAAACAACAAATGTAATTTTCGAAGCATCAATTTATTACTTTTCTTTTGAATTTTCATGTCTTTTTTCACAACTCCAAGTTCCGCTTGGCAATTGTCCAATTTCAGTTACATGCTAGCCTTCCAATCTTTTAGAGCTTCCTCTTCTTCTTCGTTTTCTTCTAATTCAAGCATTAGGGCTTTTCCATGTCAATGGCTAACGTGTTGATTTGATGTTCCGATGGAAGAATCTTCATGAGCCAAGTGTATCTTCTTAGTGCTGTTGGAGTAAGAGTAGATAGAATATACACCATCGTGTTCTTCAAGTAATCTAGTGTTCACCAAATAATTTCTATCCATGTAGCGAAAATACTCACCTTGTTGTTGAACATAGGGGAGTTCACCTCTTGCACCCAAGTTGATAGTGGTGATAATTTTGACCGCTCCAATCTTGTTTCTCATGCTTGCTGAGTTCTTCTTCATCATATCCCATACGATATTCACAAATTCCTCTTTTTGTTTCATCATAGCGCATGAAAGAACAAACAAATCTTTCTTTAGGACCTTTGTATTCTCTACTCGACAAAATACCGAAGTGGAAGGGTATTTGTGGAGAAGAAGAATGTATTCATCCTTAATAAGTTTGTTAGGAGAGTTTTTGGGATCGAAGACTCTCTTACCCAATAATTCTGCCCAAACTCTATTTGTTTGGAAAGAATCCATCATGCTCAATGAATTGACAATATTGAATCCGAACCATTCACTCATCGTTTCTCTTATGACGGTGTATTGGTATCCTTGATTTCGAAACTGAATCATCCTTTTCCTTGAATCTTCATAATCAAATGTTACTAGACATTTGAGAATCCAATCTCAATTTTGTGGAAAATGAAAATCCACAAATTTTGTGAGTCCAAGAGCCGAAAGTTAAACCTCCATCTCTCTACGGAGATTCATTATTTCCATAAAGACTAAATCTAGGAATATCATCCCGGTGATATCCAATTTGTTGAGCTTTTGAAAACGCTTACCTTCTTCTCTCATCCTTGAAGGGAAAGAACAATCAAATTCTTTTTGAATTGATTGGGCTCCTCTTTTATTTGCTACTCTCTTTACACGAGTCATATTGGTTTGAAGCAAAGGATTGACAGGTTTTCAATGTAGAAGGTTAAAGATGAAGAATTTCAGAGATTTGTAAGCTTTGCGAAGGGTGTGATTACTAGGGTTCAACTTTGACCTATTTATAGAGGATTAAGATGTCTCTAATTGGTCATAATTGATAATATAGTCATTTATGCTCAAAACTAGCCATTAGTGGTGGTTACGGACATCTATCGGGTGTCTGATCATGATCTATAACGGTTATATTTTGCCTGTGTCGCGATCGTGAAGGCTAGTCATGATTGTGGTCTTCGTCACATTAAAAAAGTAAAGTTTACAACAAATTTGCACAAGCGCGAGTTGAATGTTGCGGTCACGATCTTCTTTATTCTTCAAATTTGTTCAATTTTTGGACTTGCACCTATAAAAACTTAAAAACACAAACACGTACAAACTTTGTTAAATAAAAAAGATAAATATTTACTATTTTACCATGGATAATCATGGTAAAGATAGCAATTGAACATCAATGTCTTGTTGTTCAAATATATTTTCAAGATAAGGTTTGCATCATTGATCATTTGCTCGGAATGTTTCTCCATTTTCGGATTTTAATTCCAAAGCGCCATTACTAAATACTTGAATAACTTCATAGGGTTCTTTCCACCTAGATTTGAGTTTTCCAGGGAACAAACGAAGCCTGGAATTATATAATAGAACTCTATCCTCGACTTTAAACTTCTTTTCACGTATCTTGGCATCGTGCCACCTTTTTGTTTTTTCTTCGTAGATCTTCGCATTTTCATATGATGAGAAATGTAGTTCTTCTAAAGCATTTAAATCCAACTTTCTTCTATCACCATCTTTGTTTAAATCCATATTCAAATTCTTCAAAGCCCATAAAGCCTTATGCTCTAATTCTACTGGTAAATGATAAGCCTTTCCATAAACCAACTTATAGGGAGTCATACCAATAGGTGTCTTAAAAGCTATCTTGTAAGCCCATAATGCATCGTTTAATTTATTATACCAATCTTTCCTTGAATTCGAGACGGTCTTCTCAATAATCCACTTTATTTCCCAATTAGTAATTTCTACTTGACCACTAGTTTGAGGGTGATATGGGGTAGCAATCCTATGATTAACTCTATACTTTTGCATCAAGCTTTCAAAAGTCTTATTGATGAAATGTGGACCTCCATCACTAATAATGGTACTAGGAACTCCAAATCTACTAAATAATTGCTTAAGAAACTTAGCAACTACTCTAGCATTATTTTTACTATATGCATTAGCCTCAACCCATTTTGAAACATAATCAACTGCAACCAGAATGTAATTATTACCATTAGTGGTAGGAAATGGCCCCATGAAATGTATACCCCAAACATCAAAAAACTCTACTTCTAAGATGTTTTTCAATGGCATCTCCTTTCTTTGACTTATATTTCCAGTTTTCTGACAATTATCACAATTCTAAACAAAATCTCTGGCATCCTTGATCAATGCTGGCCAATAAAATCCACTTTCTAAAACTTTAGCAATGGTTTTTGCTAGGCCTAAATGTCCTCCATATATGCTATCATGGCAATCACTTAAAATGGAAGAAAAGCTATTATCATCTATACATCTGCAAATAATACTGTCAGCAAATACCTTAAACAAATAAGGATCATCCCACATGAATGATTTAATATCTTTAAGAAATTTCTTCTTACCATTAGAATCTAAATCAGAGGGTAAAGTATGTGTAACCAAATAATTTGCTTAATCAGCATAACATGGATTAACAATATGTTTAAAAAACATTAGATTTTCATCTAGAAAGAATTCATTAATATCACCAGTTTCACCTATAGGTCCCTTATCATCTTCTAGATGAAATAAGTGAACAGCTACGGTATTTTCACTTCCTTTCTTATCCTTAATTTCTAATTCAAATTCTTGTAAAAGAAGGATCCACCTAATTAATCTAGGTTTGGTGTCTTTCTTAGAAAACAGATATCTCAAAGCAGCATGATTAGAGTAAATTATTATTTTAGATCCTATTAAATATTATCTAAACTTGTTACATGCATATACGACTGCTAACATCTCTTTTTCAATGGAGGTGTAATTGCATTGTGTAGATGACAAGGTGTGACTTGCATAGTAAAATGCATGTAAACTCTTTTCATACCTTTGTCCTAATACACAACCTACATCTACATCACCAACATCACACATCAATTCAAATGGCAGAGAACAGTTTGGTTTAACTATAATGGGAGCCAAAACTAATGCTTGTTTTAAAGTGTTGAAGGCTTTTAAGTAATTATCAGAGAAATCGAACTTCACATCTTTAACTAATAAATTAGTTAAAGGTTTAGCTGAAACCTAGAAGTCTTTAATAAACCTTCTATAATATCTAGCATGGCCTAGAAATGATCTTATTCCCTTAACATTTATGGGAGGAGGTAATTTCTCTATGATTTCAGTTTTTGCTATATCTACGTGAATTCCTTTTTCATCTATCTTATGACCTAATACTATACCTTCATTAACCATAAAATGACATTTCTCCCAATTCAACACCAAATTAGTTTCCTCACATCTAGTGAGTACTTTATCCAAATTCTTTAAACATTTCTTAAAAGAATCTCCATATACAGAGAAATCATCCATGAAAACTTCCATAATATTCTCTAAATTAATAGAATGCATTACTATATTAGGGCTAATCCCTCTAATATTGGAAATTTGCCAACCAATACTCCTAATTCTACCCTTTATAGTCTCTAATAATGCTTCTTCTTGCAGACTGGATAACTTACTAGAAATGATAATGGGCAGGGTAATATTGCTTCCTAAAAATGCATACTTTAGATGAATAGGCAATTGCTTCATTTCCACTAAGGGTGGTTTATCTATAGAAGGTGGTATAGGATTATCTTCTCTAACCAATTTTTTGGTTTTAGAGGAATATTCTAAATTTTCAAGAGATTTAGATGTTGACTCTTCAAGTGACGCAACATGATAAATTTCATCTACACATGTATCAATTAAGTTATTGATCATGTAATCTCAACAAAACTTATCATAATGTATGTTTGTAAACATTTTAACTCTAAAATATCATAACAAGAAGATAAACATATAATTAAAAAAAAGCAAAATAAAAAAAACGTACTGTAATCTCCAACAAGTGATCTTTAGAACGCACTCGCCTTTCTCGGACTTGATCTTTAGAAAGCACTTGCCTTCCCCGGCAACGGCGCTAAAAACTTGTTCGCCACTTTTTTACTGATAAGTTTAATAACTTTTTCGTAAAGATTTTGGCTATATATTAATGGTGTCGAAAATTTGATCACTTATCAATATATATTAAAGTATAAGCATTGTCCATACCACTTATCAAGATATAAAAATGATGATAACTGCAAGTATACAGTTGTGATGTAGTTATAAAAGATATCGATCCCACAGGGAAGGACCATCTCTAAAGATCAACAAGGAAAATGGAATGAAGAAAATAAAATAATATAATTTGAAGTTTTGGATAGGAGGATTAAAATGAAGAATGGATAGATATATGTATGGATGACTACAGCTTCTAATATATAGATTTTCCTATGAAATAAGTATAGCAAAGAAAACATGCAAGTTCAACAAAGTTGTTACATTCACTAAAGTAATCTAACATAATCGATTCTAGACACACAGATGTTCAATGATTCACCACAGAGCAACACATGAAATGACTTTTCTAAATCTAGCACAAACGAATCAAGACAATTATATAAACCTGGACAACAATATTACTATGCTTAGTATGGGTCGCTCTCACATAGCCACATGTAGCAAGTTACCATTCCAAAAATGTTAGCTCACTAAACAACGTTAAAATCACAGATTTAGTGATTATACACAATCTCGTTAACCCCTAAACTACTCTTTAAGTTAACTCCAAAGCATATAACTTGATTAATATAAAAGATTTAGCATGAAATTCGCATTATGACACATAGACATATCATAAACTTCAAAATAGAAAGTATAAGTAGAAAGCAAAGCAAAGTTGTAAGGTATGCAAGTGAAAGCTGAAGTTTATCAAACCGTACCCACTCTTTAATGGGAGTAATTCTCGCAATTCCTACGTCTACTTTGAATTCGATCTCGGCCCATATAGAACCTTCGTTAGGATGCTATTCTTCTTGAATATCGAACAAATGAATGTTTAAGAATGAAAACTTTTATTGATAAGTGATTTACAAGTGCACTTATACAATAATCACTCAAATATATAGAGAAATCTAGTGATCGAAACAAGGATTCGAATCACTTAAACATTTTCTCGCTAACACTTATGAACGTAGCGAAACTAGATATTTTATTCTCTATCTACACACACTATGCGTAACCCTATAATTGCACTCTAATGTTACCCATGCATGAAATTGTAAGCTTTGGAACCCTATTTATAGTGTTCGAAGGGTTGCGTCTATCCAAATAAAGAGTTGTGTCCATTGGCGAAAGATTGCATCACTTCATTGTGATTGGTTGAGAAGCTTTAAGCTAATCGATAATGGATAAGCACATTTTCATGATTGGTTTACTTTTGATAGGTGTCTTCTCATTAGTAGTTGATGGCGGTTGATCGCTCTTATCTAGTAGTTGGTAGTTAAGAAGATTTTACCAGAAAACCATTGAAGTCAGGACCGCGATATACAAGTCACAACCTTGAATACTTGTCTGGAAACTTTCTATTCTGAAGTATACAAGTAGCGATCGCGAATGATTGTCATGACCTTGAATTATGTTTTTCTTTTAACTTTACCGATCTTTGACAGCTTCGATCCTAAGTCAAATCTTTAAGTACCACGCATCTTTTCACACTTTTTCACTCTTTTTACATAGAATTCTTCTTTAGACTATTTTACTCCCAAGATTTACCTAGTATCTGCATTTGCATAAAAAACAACTACATACCACGTGAAATCATTTCAATGAAGAATAAAAATGACTAAAACTATAGTGTTTAATGTATAAAATTATAATGACAATAAGTGTAATTATACACTTATCAGTGACCCTATAACTGCACTCTAATACTCCATGAAATTGTAAGGTTTGGAACCTTATTTATAGAGTTCAAAGGGTTGCATCTATCCAAATGAAGAGTTGTGTCCATTGGCGAAAGATGGCATCACTTCATTGTGATTAGTTGAGAAGCTTCAATCTTATCCACAATGGATAACCACCTTTTCATGATTGGTTGACTTCTGATGGTGGTCAATCGCTCTTATCTAGCAGCTAGTAGTTATGAAGATTTGACCAGAAAACTATCGGAGTTGCGATCGCGATATACAAGTCACTACCCTGAATACTTGTTTGGCAACTTTCTATTCTGAAGTATACAAGTCGTGACCGTGAATGATTGTTGTGACCGTGAATTGCATTTGTTTTCAGAATTCTTCTTGTAACTTTAGCGATCTTTGGTAGCTTCGATCCTAAGCCATATCTTTAAGTTCCATGCATCTTTTCCCACCTTTTTCACTCTTTTTACATAGAATTCCACTTGAGATCATTTTACTCCCAAGATTTACCTAGTATCTGCATTTTCATATAAAACAACTACATACCACGTGAAATCTTTAATATGAAGCATAAAAATGACTAAAACTATAGTGTTTAATGTATAAAATTAATATGATAATAAATGTAATTATACACTTATCATAGAGGAATAGGTACCTTAGTAAGTAAGACTTGCATAAAAGGTAAAGGTTGGAAACCTATAAATAGAAATGGTAAAAAATGTGATCCTTGAAAAGGAGAAGCCCAAAGGGATATGTTTCATGTGCAGAAGGCCTAGACACTAGAAGCCTGATTGCAAAGCTCTAATTGTTTAATAAGTTAAGAAGAAGCCAAGTGAGGCATCTACTTTAAGTACATTCATGATGGAGAATTTCTCTACACTTCCTTATGAGTCTACATGGGTATTGGATACTTGTTGTGGTACTCATATCTGAACTTTTGTTTAGGGTTGCAGAATAGTAGGAGACTTGCAAAGAGGGAAATGGACCTCAGACTTGGAAATGGAGCATGGGTTGTTGCAATAGCTTTAGAGACATATAGCACTGCCCTAGTTTTAGTTTTGAATAATTGATATTATATCCCTGCTATCACTAAGAATATTATTTCTGTTGTACGTTTAGCAACAAATGGATTTAAAATTTTATTTTCCAATAATAATTGTCAAATTCAACACGATAATGCTCTTTATGCTTGTGGAATCTGTATTGATGGATTTATGTTCTAGTTATTAAAATTTAAATTCTAAATATGAACATTGTTAAGAAATCAAAGTTAGATAATTAGAAATCCTCATAATTTTGGCATTGTCATCTAGGCTATATAAATGAGACTCATTTAACTTAGTTACACAAATGTGGTGACTTAAGCCCAATGGAATGGAAATTCTATGGGGCATGCGAACCTTGTTTAAAGGGAAAGATGACTAAGAAACCTTTCAAAGAAAAGGGTAAGCATGCTAGAAGTACTTTGTAAATAATATAATCCAATGTATGGGTCCAATGAGTGTTAAGACAGATGAGAGTTTTGTCTACTTCATAAATTTTATCATTCATTACTCGCGATATGGTTGTTTATACCTAATGAGGCAGAATTCTAAAAGTTTTGAGAAATTCAAAGAGTTCACAATCGAAGTAGAGAAACAGCTTGGGAAAAGTATTGAGGCTTTGAACACTTTAACCAAGAGTTTTAGGATTATCTAACGGATAATTGTATTTTATCCCAATGGACACCTCCTTATACAAAACAACAAATAGAGTGTTAGAAAGGAGAAATCGAACCCTAGTTAATATGGTTCGATCCATGATGAGCTAAGAAGAACTCAGTAGATCCTTTTGGGGTTATGCACTTGAGAGCCTAATTTCTATTCTAAATAGAGTACCCTCAAAATAAGTTGATCAAACACTATACAAAATGTGGTATGGTAAGAAACCAACTCTTACTCACCTGAAGAGTTTAAGGATGTCTTTCTTATGTAAAGAGGATAAGTTTAGATATGGTGGGAGTATATCTAATAGGTATTTGTTCATAGGTTACCCTAAGGAGACTATTGGTTATACTTTGTATGACCCTAAGGAATAAAAGGTACTTGTTTTTGGAAATACTCAATTCCTTGAGAAGGAGCATATCCTTGTGAAAGCTAGTGGGAGCAATCTTGAGTTACGAACTCAAGAGGATCAAATAGACAATGAATTGATTGTTCTTACATGTGTTACACAAGAAAGTGTAAGCATGGAACAACTTATTACAGTACCAACATTCTGTAGGATAAGTTGAGTTCCAATCGCTCCAGAGCGATACGGTTATTTTATCAATGATGATAAACATATCTTTCTTATTGAATATGATACACCCACAACTTACAAGGAGGTAATGGAAGGATCAAAGTTTGGCAAATGGTTTACAACCATGAAGTCAGAGATGGACTCCATGGTTGATGCTCCATGTGGGATTAAGCCCATAAGATGCACGTGGGTTTTGAAGAAGAAAACTTACATGGATGGTAATGTGATTACCTATAAAGCGAGGCTAGTTGAAAAAGGTTATAATGACTATGATGAAACTTTTTCACCAGTATCTGTGTTAAAGTCTATCTAAATACTCCTTTCCATTTTTACTCATAAGATTATGAGATCTGACAGATGGATGAGAAAATAGCATTCCTTAATGGAAACTTGGATAGGGATGTATATATGATACAACCCGAAGGTTTTGCATCCAAGGATGGCTAGATGGTATGCAAGTTGCTAAGGTCCATTTATGGACTTAAGAAAGTACCAAGGAATTGGAATATTATGTGTGATGAGAAAATCGGAGAAATTGGTTTTGTATTAAAAGCTAATGAGCCTTGTGTATATAAGAAGGCTAGTGGGAGTACAATCATATTCCTAGTGGTATATGTCGATGACATATTAATGATAGGAAACAATGTTAATTTTCTTCAAACTGTAAAGTCATGGTTGTCAAAGAAGTTCTCCATGAAAGACCTTGGAGAAGCAGCTTCTATAATTGGTATAAAGATCTACTATGATAGATCAAGAAGGCTGCTATGTCTTTTTCAAAGTACGTACATAAACAACGTTTTAGCTAGATTTAAACTTGAGTAGTCAAGAAAGGATTATCTCCCCATGTATCACATGATTAAACTTTCTAAATCTGAGTGTCCAAGAACACAAGAGGAGAGACTGCATAAGAATGGAATACCGTATGCTTTAGCGATATGATCCATCATGTGTGCTATGGTATTTACTCGGCTTAACATCTCACATATATTGTGCATTACAAGTAGATTTTAGTATGATCTAGGTGAGAAGCACTAAATGGCCATTAAAATTATCCTTAAGTACTTACGTAGTACTAAGTATATGTTTTTAGTTTTTGGAGAAATTGATCTCTCTATGAAGGGATACACTGACATGAATTTTTAGTATAACAAGGATGATTACAAGTCCCAATCACGTTGTGCATTTATGTTAAATGGAGGAACAGTTGTTTGGAAAAGTTTCAAACAAATTACGATAGTCGATTTAATCACTAAATCAGAGTATATAGTTGCTTCCGAAGCAGCTAAGAAAGTTTTCTGGCCAAAGGGATTCATTTGTGATCTTGATGCGGTGTCTAGCATTGTAAATCTAATAACGGTCTATTGCAATAACAATGGGGCTATTGCTTAGGCAAAGGAACTATGGACTCATAAGAGAAACAGACATGTACTTAACAAGTACCATCTCTTTCAAGAGATAGTAACTAGAAAAAATATAAGCTTTGAATACATCCCTATCGATCAAAATCTAGAGGATGGGTTAACGAAGCCATTGACTAAAGTTAGGAATGACCAACATGTAAACTAGTATGGCATGAAACACATGGGCAATTGGCTCTAGTGCAAGTGGGAGATTGTTAAACATGATGTATGCCCTAGAGGTAATTAGGGAGATATATATTTTTATTAGTTATAATGTACAAGCAGTTTTCAGATTATTGTTATCAATAATAAAGGCATCTTTGTTATTTTTTTATCCATGTTTATTTAAATTATCTATCTTTCTTGTATCATATATATGTGTTATTATATACGCACATTGGTAAGAAAAAGTCCATGAGTACTTTATAGCGTAAAAGTGCGAGGACATACTAGGAGCTATGTGGTGTGAGAATTGCACATACACGTTACTATGAATAGTCTAAATATCCCTAGTTATAGTTTCATTGAGATTAGACATCAATGAAGTAGATAGACTAGCATGTGTAGCTTACTCCTTGGATTAGATCCAAGTAGCCGATCTCACGAGCTGAAGGTGGTACCTTGAGTTAACACATGAATGTATTCTGGTAATAATTAGAGATTGCTATAAGATAGACATTCAGAACTAACTATATCCATATGTTGATGTCATGTCTTATTGCAGTAGTAGTACAAGTATCCTTTGACCTGCGATACTACTTACCTTATCTAGGAGTTGCATTACTTTGGGTCATACTTATTCATTCCTTGGTTATAAGGATGATACGAGTTATTAAAGGTATATTGATGATCACTCTTTGGTAAGCCAAGAAGTCAAGATGAGATCCATCACTCCTGATATAGTAATATAGTGGGAGTGCTACCTTAAGGCCTCTTGTTTTAGTGACACACTCATAAACCTCTTATAAAGCATAAGATTGATGGAACGGTTTCTAGTCAATCTTGATATAGTATGGCGAGTGGTCTTGCAGGATAGCTATGACTATTATATGTGATAACACTTAATCCGTGCTCAATAAACAAGATGATACTTAACCTGATGGAATGAGTATATTGTATTGGTTACTGTTACAAAATTGGATCAAGTCACAAGGATGTGACATTTTGAGTATCAGGGGATCTTACATCTTTGCTAGAAAGCCCATTTGATTGTTTAGAGTTATCAGGTTCCATATCGATCTACAACACTAAGCCTAAAGGTTCCCAGATAGGAAGCCAAGTTTAGGTTAACCTGTGGTGGCTCTATACTTCGGGATCCTATGAGGTCACACACTTTAGGTATTTACAAGAATAAGTAAAAAATTTATAGACTAGGTCTATACCAAGAATAAAAGAGATAAAGTCAAACTCAATTGGATGAATTTTTCTCATGCAAAAATGTTGGAAAGAGAGGGGGAAAACTGAACTAGTGTGCCGCAAGTGGATCTTGCGAGAAATCTTGCAAGAGTCCACGTGGCAAGCCCGCGTGAGTGCTAGAAGCAGTAGTGAGCTACCAACCACTGATTTGCAGTGTTTGTAGGATAGCCCTCAAGCCTGGGCTACTACAGGTTTGCGAGATTTCCCGCAATGTCCACAACACGCAAGGCAACCCTATGCGAGGGGCTTACCTTGCATGGCAAGCTGCTCTGTGAGATTTTTGTAGAGCAGCCTGTATGGGATTATGGAAAAATACCAATCCCACATTAGTTTTTGGGAGAAATTTTGCTCCCCCTTGTGGTTATAAATAGCCTCCTTGCCCCTATCTAATACATTTCAACTCAGCCTTATAAGTTTTGACATCTCTTCTTCGTGAGCATTTAGCAAGATCCTCAATGAGTTTCTCATTCATTGCAAGAATTCTTTGGAAGTATCATTCATATTTTGAAGACATCCTTCTTAGTTATATTTTTTGGTTGGTCTTCGAGTGTTATAGCTGTTGCTGTCTACAAATGAGTTATTCCTGAATGGGAGATCTTGGTCGGTGAAGATATGTGTAGATCAATCGTAGGGACTATCCTAGATTGGAGGTTAATGCTAACAGAGTGCAATCAAATTAGTCTAAGGGAGTACTGTACCAAGGGAAAGCACGCATCAAGTAGTAATGCTTTTAACTTAAATGATAGGTTTCATTTAATTAAGTTTTATAAACCTATGAGCATCAATGGAATGTTTGAAATTGTATTATATCAATCATGGCATGGTTAGAAGTTCCTTTAGGGTTAATTTTATATTTTGAAATTCTTCCTTGCAAGTATGCATGTTCAATAACCGTCTTAATAAACTAGCACTAGGTCGGGTAGTATAGAAAGTGGCATAATAAGTTGATTATTTGCTTAAATTACTCCTTCATCTTCATCAAATGGATGTCTACCTGCATTGTTAGTTTCATTGAAATATACATGCATAGACTTCTCTAAATGATCAGTTATTTTGACATACATTCTATATGCCCTTCAATTAGTTGAGTAACCTAAAAACATACCTTCATTAGCCATCAAATCAAACTTACCTAGCTGCTCCTTAGTAATTAATATAAAACACCTACGGCTAAGGGATTTGAGATGACCAATCTTAATCTCATAGCGTGTTTTCTCAAAAATTGGGTGAATTACCAATTAAGGATATAACATGCTATGTTAATAGCTTCTCCTAAAAAGCACTTTGGTAACTTGTTATTTATCAGCATGTATCGAGCTATCTCAACTATGTTTCTATTTATCCTTTCTACAACCCCATTTTGTTGAGGTATGTAAGGACTGAAAAGTTGTGGTTAATTCCAAGTGTTGAACATAATTCTTCAAAATAGAAGTTCTCAGATTCATGTCCATAATAACTCGAGATTCTATGAATTTTAATTTATAGTTCATTCAGTATCTGTTTACTGAGTTTGATAAAAGACTCAATGGTTTCATCTTTGATAAACATGACTACCTATGTGAATCTCGTGAAGTTATCAGCAACCACTAAGGAAAATCTCTTTCTACTCGTGCTCATGCTAAAAAGGTCTAGGTGTAGGAGCTCCAATAGTCTCTTAGTTTCTACATTGTTAATTAATCTAAATGACTTTCTAACCTACTTACCAAGTTTACAAGTAGAGCAAAGCCTATCTTTCTCGAAGCTAATACTTGGTAAACCCATAACTAGTTGCTTTTTTATCAGTTGGGATAAAATGTTCATATTGGTATTATCCAACCTTCTATGACTAAACAAAAATCTATCCTCCTTAGATATGATACAAAAAATAGTTGAGCTAGGGGATAAATCATTCATATACACATTATTAATTCTAGGAGTAAAGAGAATAGTAGAATCGGTCTTATAGTCAATAACTAAGAAACCTGTTGAGTCGAGCGTAACCTTTCTGACTTTGTCATAAAGTTGAGCTATGCTAAGTATGATGATCGTAAGTCCTTTGGCCACAGATTCCTGTTCGATTAAAGGAGAAACACTAACTTTGTCGCTTCCAATAATCTTTCCTTTTTTATTATTTCTAAAGCTAGCACTCTCATTTCTTTTGCTCTATAATGAGATGAACTGAGTTTCATCACCTATTATATACCTTGAGAAATAGCTATCCAAAAACCACATTCTGATGTCATCAGCAGATCTAAGGTTCACCTACAAAATAGTTATGTTTTCTTAGTTACCAATGATTTTGAGTTGGGTCCTTCTTTGAAAACCCATTTGCATCCTATGTGTTTAATCCCAACTGGAGCATCAACCAAGTTCTAAAATTAATTTTCATATGTAGAGTCCATCTCTAACTTAATGGATGTAAACATTTGTCAGGCTCATCATCTTCCATAAGAAAGATGTGCTTATAATCCATGATGAAATAATTGTATCTCTCACGAACAATTGGAGCCTGACCTGATCTGCACAATGTAATTATTACAATATGATGCTCCATGCTTACACTTTCTTATGTAACAAGTGTAGGAACAATTGGTTTATTTTCTGTTTGATCTTTTTGAGCTCCTAACTCAAGATTACTCCCACTAGCTTTCGCATGTATGTGTTCCTTCTCAAGGAACTGAGCATTCCTAGAAATTTGTACCTTTTGTTCCTTGGGATCATAAAAAGCATAACTATAATCTTCTTAAGGTAACCTAGAAATAGACACTTGCTAGACTTAACACCCAGCTTATCTAAACTTGTCCTTTTAACATAACCAAGACATTCCCAAACTCTTAAGTGAGAAAGAGATGGTTTCTTACCATACTACATTTCGTAAAGTGTTTGATCAACTGATTTCGAGGGGACTCTATTTAAATATAAATTGTTCTCTCAAGTGAATAACACCAAAAGGATCTATTAAATTCCACTTGGCTCATCATGGACTGAACCATATGTAGGGTTCGATTTCTCCTTTCCGAGACTCCATTGTGTTGAGGTGTATAAAAAGGTGTCAATTGGGATAAAATACCATTATCCCTTAGATATTCCTGAAACTCATGGCTTAAGTATTCACCATTTCGATCAGATCGAAGGGTTTTGATACTTTTCCCTAGCTGTTTCTCTACATTGGTTATAAACTCTTTTAACTTCTCCAAACTTTCAAACTTATACCTCATTAGGTACAGATAATAGTATTGCGAGTAATCACCGAAAAATTTTATGAAGTAGATGAAACCTTCATGTATCTTAACACTTATTAGATCACATACATTAAAATGTATTATTTCCAAAGTAGTCGTGGTACAATGATCATTTCCCTTGAATGTTTTCTTAATCATCTTACCCATTAAACAAGGTTCGCAAGCCTTATAGGATTACCATTACATTGGGCCCAAGTCCCCACATTTGTGTAACTTAGTTAAGGGAGTCACATTTGTATGGCCTAGACAACAATACCACAAGTATGAAGATTTCTTACTATCTATCTTTGATTTCTTAACAATGTTCATGTTTAGAATTTTAGTTTTAGTATCAATAACATAAATACCATCCACACATATTTCACAAACATAATGAATATTATCACGTAAAATTTGACAATTATTATTTGATGATAAAATCTCAAATCCATTTGTTGCTAAATTCTGAATAGAAATTATATTCTTACAATTATTAAGAATATGATAGCAATTATTCAAAACTTAAACATAGCCACAAGGTATATGTTCCAATAGCTGTTGTAGCAACCTCTATTCCTTTGCCAACTCTTAGGTCCATTTCCTCTTTGCAAGCCTCTTACTATTCAACATACGATGCATAGAGGTACAGATATGTGTACAACAACTAGTATCCAATACCCACATAGACTCATAAGGCAGTTCAGAGAAACTCTCAATCATGAACATACTTGAAGTAGATGCCTCACTTAGAATCTTCTACACTTGTTCATAAATCTGAACCTTGCAATCCTTCTTCCAATGGCATTCCTTACCACGTCGAAAGTAGACATCTGCAGTTCCTTTCTTTATTTTATTATTTTCTTTTAGGCACTCAAACCCTTTCTAAAATGGGACCCACCCTTAAAAGGTTTGATTTTCTCAACCAAAAGTAAAGCCTTTCGATCCTTTCAAATCTTAGGTTCTACTATTTTCATCATGTTGACCTACTCAGGTAGTGTGGCATCGATCTTGTTCATATAATAATTAGTCACAAATTGTGAGTATATATCAATTAATGAAGTAAGAATCAGATCTACACAAAGTTCATCATCCATCACAAAACAAGTCAAATCATCTTCTCTATATAACCCAATAGTTTAAGAGCATGCTAAAGCATTGAAGTGCCGGCCTACATCTTTGTTCCAATTATGAGTTTGATGTATCAAATCTTTCAATCCTTGCCTCATCCAATAAGAGCTTGTGAAGATGGAGAATCATGGTGTCTAAGTCCATGCACTCATGTTGTTTCCGAAGCTCAAAATTCATGGTTACCAACATTATGCATGGTGTCATTCCATGATCCATTTTGTGCTTCTCCCATGCCTTATGTTCAATAGAATAAGAATCAGGTTCTTCAAGGAGGGGATCATCTAAAACATAAGCTATCCTTACAAATCTGAGGATTATCCCCATCACCCAGAACCATTTAGTAAAGTTTGAACCATCTAGTTTGTTGTCAAGAATTGAGCGAAGGTTTATGTTTGGACTCATTGTTCAGACTAGAAATAACATAGAAATTGTTCACACATTAGTATATGTACCTGAATTTGAAATAATGTCTTTAATTAAACACATATTTCCTACTATTTTATCAACATTCAATAGCCCCTTCTATTGAATTCGAAAAATCTAGGCCATCCAATTTTCCTCAATAACCGTAAAGGATGACCATGGTTTGAACCTGACCATTTGCATTCCATGAAATTGCTAGTTCATTTGAGTTCTCTTTCTTGAGACATGCATATCTAATTGTATGACTAATCAAATATATCTCCAAATTGGCATTAGCTCCGTGACATGGACAACTAACCCATTTTGGTTAAAGTTTTAGCCCCATCTAGTCTCATGACCAAACTCATGCTAAGAGAAAGCCTATTGTACATGTCCTTAATCTGTTAATAAGGTTCGTATCAAGATTTATGATGGAAAGATAATTTACCCCTTAATATTATTGTAGGGATTTTATTGGTGCAGTTGGTCTCAGCCTAGTCTAGGACTAATACGATGGATATGATTATGATAATAATAATTTCGAGCTATTTGGAATTATTAATCTAAGGAAATATGTTGAATACTAGTACATCATAATTATTCCATTATGCCAACACTACACAAAGCATCCAAAATAAATAAGGTCCATGTTTAAGTTTTTGCACTTATGTCTATACATTTTTATCGAACAATATAAACCACGATTGTAAAACCATATGCGAAATCCAAGTCCCATACTAGAAATTAACTAAGTCATAAAATTCCCTTAGGTACTCTTGAACCTAATACTAATATAGATTTCCAAGTAGGAGACGCCCCCTTAAAGTAAACGAATAGCCAAGCACAATCCTTACCAAAATACTACAAGCACTTCGATTCGTTGTACCATAGGAAATTATGATTTATATGTATCATTCTTTAACTGAGTGAAAAACTAGACGACCCTCAATTTAAAGCATTTACACGTGTGGTAAAATATTGTTAATTTATATGATAATCACCTAGACTAAGTTTGAGCAAAACATTAATCTAGTTATCACATTATTTTTTATAATAGGAATTGAAATCTAAGTTATGCATAGCATACTTTAATTAATTCAAAGAAATATCATTTCAACATATTATCATCAATCATGCAAAGGATAAGGTAAGCTCGGATACCATTGTTGGTTAATTAAGTTGGCAATTGAACATGCAAACTTGCATAATGGAATTTCAAAAATTAAAATTAATCCTAAATGATCTCCTAAGCATGGAATAATTGGCATATTCTAAGTTGAAACATTCCAGAGATGCTAATAAGTTTACAAAACTTAATAAAAGAAACCTAACATCTAAGATTAGACCATTACTAGTTGATTCGTACCTTTCCATTGGTGCAGTGCTCCCTCAGAATAATCAAATATCATGCCATTATCATCTGCCTCAAAACTAGGATGGCATCTAGATAAGTCAACACGAACCCCAACTAACAAAAAACTCACAAAGAGGAAGAACTTGTTAGTTAAGAGGAAGTTGTTAAACCGCTCGTAGATCAACCCAAAAATATAACTGAGAAAGCTCTTTCCAATATAGGAATAAGCCTTCAAAAGAATTCTTGCGAAAGCATAAAAACTCATAGAATATCTCAAAAAAAGAGGAAATGAAAAGAAGTCAAAACTCAGAAGGAAAGGCTGAGCTAAAGTATGATAAAGAGGAGGAAGAGGACTTCATATGTAGAGAGAAGGGGAGCATGTTGCTTCCCTTTTTAGCAATGTGGGATGCGAGATTTCTGTTAAACATGATGTATGCCCTAGAGGTAATTAGGGTAATATATCTTTATTAGTTATAATGTACAAATAGTTTCGAATTATTATCAATAATAATTAAAGCATCTTTGTTGCTTATCAGTGCTTTCTATTTATTATTATATCTCATTGTTATATGTTTAATATGTATATACGCATTGATGAGACAAAGTCCATGATTATTTCATAGCATAAAAGTGCATGTACATAGTGGTAACTATGTGGTGTGAGAATTGCACGTACATGTGACTATAAATAGTCTAAATATCTCTACTCATAGTTTCATTGAGACTGGACATCAATGGAACAGTTAGACAAGCATGTTTAGGCTTACTCCTTGGATTAGATCCAAGTAGCTGATCTCACGAGCTGAAGGTGGTACCTTGAGTTAACACATGAATGTATTAGGGTAATACATTAGAGATCTCTATAAGATAGATAATCGAAAATTATGATATCCATGTGTTGTTGTCATGTCTTATTGTAGTAGCAGTACAAATATCCTCAGACCTGGGATACCGGTTACAGTATGTAGGAGTTGTTATACTTCGAGTCATACTTATTCATACCTCGGTGATCAGGATGACACAGGTAATTAAGGGTATAGCGATGATCACATGTTGGTAAGCTGTGTGTCAAGATGTGATCCATAACTCCTGAAATAGCAATATAATGGGAGATATTCCTTAGGGCCCCTTGTTGAAGTGACACACTCATAAACCTTTAATTAGAGTATAAGATTGATAAAATGGGTTTCTTGTCAATAAAGATACATAATGGCTGAGTGGGGTTCTTCGTAAACAAGTCTAATTCTATGATAGCTACGGCTATTAAATGAGCTAACACTTAATCCAAGCTCAATAAACTAGATGGTACTTAACCTGATGGAAAGAGTGTACTGTATTGGTTACTACTGTAAAACCAGATCAAGTGAAAGGCATGTGACGTCCTAAGTATCGAGGGATCGTATACCTTTGCAAGAAAGCCTATTTGATCGTCTAGAGCTATCAGGTTCCATATCGGTCTGGAACACTAAGCCTAAAGGTTCTCGAACGGGAACTCAAGTTTAGGTTAACCAATAGCGGCTCTATACTTTGCGATCCTATGAGGTCACATACTTTGGGTCTTTATAGGACCATGTAAAGAACCTATGGACTGGGTCTGTACTAAAAATACAAGTTGTGGAATCAGTGAGAAGAATTATTAATTGGTTTGATCGAATTAATAACTAAAAGGAATAATGAAAAGATAGGAAAAATAGTTAGAGCGAGCAAGGGAATTTTCCCGTTACAAGTGGGCCATGAAAAGAGCACAGGTTGTTCAAAGTGGGTCCCGTGCGACTACCCTGCTAGCTATAAAGCTCACGGGCTTCTAGTGCGTGGGTAATCCCATGCTTGGGAGGGAAGCACATTAGGGTTTCCCTCAAACAACACACGAGTCAGCACGCGGGTTGCCCTTCCAACGTGGTTGACCCTCCTACATGGGATACCTATACCATGCAGAGCTAGAGGGTGAGTCTAACACTCCCCCATTTTTCCCTATAAATACCCTTCTAGCCCTCATTATCCATACACCTAAAAAAGCTTAAAAGCTAATTTTCTCTCTGATTTCTACTCTCCTCTTCTTTTGTTGTACGAGATCCTTCACGAGTTTCTCCAAAAAAATTGAAGATTTCTTATAAAAGGCTCTAAGTTTAATTGAGCTTTCATGGTTTTGTTTTCACTTTGATTTTTAAGTAGTCTAGCAGCTACTGTCAATCGACAAGTTCTATCTCTTCAAGGTTTTGTTCGATGAAGATCCGTGTGGATCAATTCATAGAGGCTCTCTTAGTTTGGAAGCTTGTGTTGTCAGAATTAATCAAAGGGAACACCGCTACCAAAAGAGAGATGGAACATGCATCAACTGGTAATGCTTTAATCTTTAAATGGTAGGTTTCTTTTATATATTTTATAAACCTAAAAGCTTCTGTGGAATGTTTTAACTTAGATTATACCAATCATGGCATGCTTAGGTGATCCTTAGGTTAATTTTATGTTTTGAAATTCCGCCCTTCTATGATTGCATGTTCAATTACTATCTTGATTAACAAACAATGGTATTAGAGCTTTGCCTTATGCTACGCATGATTGATTATAAAATGTTAAAATGTGATTTTCTATGAATTGATTAAAGTATGCTATGCATGACTTAGGGTTCAATTCTTGTTATAGAAAATGATGTAATAACTAGATTAATGTTTTGCTCAAACTTAGTCTAGGTGATCATCATATTAAATTAGCAATGTTTTACCACACTGGTAAATGTTTTAATTAATACTTGTCCCATACTTCACTTAATTAAAGAATGAAATCTTTAAATTATAATTATTTATAGTATTATGAATCAAAGTGTCGTGATGATTTTGGCAAGGAATGGACAAGGTTGCTCATTCACTTTAAGGGGGCCTCTCCTACCTGGATATCATCATCGGTATTAGATTCAAGAATACCCAAGGGATTTTCATGACTTAGTCGATTTCTAGTATGGGAATTAGATTCCTCATATTGTTTTACAAACATTGTTTAAATTGTTAAATTACAATATATAGACATGGGTGGAAGAACTTAAAACATGGAACTTGTTTATTTTGCATGCTATGTGGAGTCTTGGCATAATAGAATGATTATGATATACCAGTTAGAGAATGTTCCCTTAGAATTAATAATTCCAAATAGCTTGGAATTATTATTTCATAATCATATCCATCGTATAAGACCTAGACTATGGCGAGACTAGTGGCACTAATGAAACATTCATGCTATCTACAAGTCTAGGGGTTGATACCTCAGCAGTTGAGTTTGCCGTGACTGTTTATGATAGATTTGAATAGTTAAGAAAATTGAGAGTTACTTATGATCAGGAAACCTTGAAACAAATTTTATTGAAAGGAGTACCTCTAAGGTATGAAAATTTCAAAAAAAATTTCTATCTTATCGGTGATCATTGTAATTTTTTCGAAATGGCGGTTTTGTTAGAACAATATGATATATAGTTTAGAAATAAACTTGAGAATCAAATTTTTGATGAGAATTGAAAGATAGAAAAGTCTATAGCTTTCAAGGCCAAGAGAAGACTCATGAAAAGTGCCGAAATGAAATTCGAGTTAGGAGCTTTTGTTTCTGAACAAGTGAAGAAGAATCCAAGTCAGGCATCTACTTCAAGTATGTTCATGATAGAGTTTCTCTACAGTTTTTTATTAGTCCACTTGGGTATTAAATACTGATTATGGTACTCATATCTGTACTTTTATACAAGGATTGGGGAATAGTAAGAGGCTTGCAAAGAGGGAAATGGACATAGGAGTTGGAAATGGAGCATGGGTTGCTGCAACAACTGTATGGACATATACCCTTCGTTTGCCTAGTGGCCTTATTTTAGTTTTGAATAATTGCTATTATATTCCTGCTATCACTAAGTATATTATTTCTGTTGCATGTTTAGCAGCAGAAGGATTTGAAATTTTATTTTCTAATAATAAATGTTAAATTTAGCATCATAATATTGTTTATGCTTGTGGAATATCTGTGGATGGTATATATGTTCTAGTTATTGGAACTGAAATTCTAAATATGAACATTGTTAAGAAATCAAGATTAGATAATGAGAAGTCCTCATACTTATGGCATTTTTGTCTAGGCAATGTAAATGAGACTAGCTTAAGTAAGTTACACAAATGTGGAGACTTAAGCCCAATGGAATGGGAATCCTATGGTTTGTGCGAACGTTGTTTAAAAGGGAAGATGGCCAAGAGACCTTTTAAAGGAAAGGGTCAGTGTGCCACTAGTACTTTGGAAATAATACATTCTAATGTATGTGGTCCAATGAGTGTTAAGACACATGAGGGTTTCGTCTACTTCCTAACTTTTATCGACGATTACTCGCAATATGGTTATTTGTACCTTATGAGGCACAAGTTTGAAAGTTTTGATAAATTCAAAGAATTCAAAACTGAAGTAGAGAAATAGCTTGGGAAATGTGTAAAGACCCTTCGATTTGATCGAGGTAGTGAATACTTGCGCAAAGAGTTTTAGGATTATCTAAGGGATAATGGAATTTTATCCCAATGGACATCTCCTTATACACCCCAACACAATGGAGTGTAAGAAAGGAGAAATCGAAACCTACTCGATATGGTTCGGTCCATGATGAGCTAAGAAGAACTCACCAAATCCTTTTGGGGTTATGGACTTGAAAGTGTAGTTATATTCTAAACACTGTACCCTTAAAATCAGTTGATCAAACTCCATACGAGTTATTGTATGGTAAAAAACCTACTCTTTCTCACTTGAGAGTTTGGAGATGTCTTACATATGTAAAGAGGACAAGTTCAGATAAGCTGGGTGATAAGTCTGATAGATGTATGCTTTTAGGTTACCCTAAGGAGACCATAGGATATACCTTTTATGATCCTAGGGAACAAAAAGTCCTTGTTTCCAGAAATGCTCTATTCATCGAGAAGGAGCATATACTGGGGAATGCTAGTGGGAGCAATCTTGAGTTAGTCACTCAAGAAGATAAAATAGATAGTCAACTGATTATACCAACACATATTACACAAGATAGTGTAAGCATAGAACAACGTATTATAACACCAACATTATGTAGGTCAGGTCGTGCTCTAATCGCTCCCGATCAATACGGGTTTCTCATAAATGATGATAAACATCTCTTCCTTATGGAAGATGATGAGCTTAAGACTTACAAGGAAGTAATCAAAGGCTCAAAAATATGATAAATGGCTTTAAACCATGAGATTAGAGATGGACTCCATGTATGAAAATCAAGTTTGGAGCTTGATTGATGCTCCAAGTGGGATTAAGCCCATAGGATGCAAGTGGCTTTTCAAGAAGAAAATCGACATGGATGCTAACATAGTTACCTATAAAGCAAGGCTGGTTGCAAAAGGGAATAGTAAAAAAGAAAGCATTGACTATGATGAGACCTTTTTCACAGGTGGCCATGCTGAAGTTTATTAGGATACACTTTACCATTGTCACTCATTATGATTATGAAATTTGGCAGATGGATGTGAAGACACCATTCCTTAACAGGAATATGGACAGGGATGTGTATATGGCACCACCTGAGGGTTTTACATCTGAGGATGCCTCTAAGGTATGAATGTTGTAGAATTCCATTTATGGACTTAAGCAAACATCGAGGACTTTAAATATTAGGTTCAATGAGAAAATCCGAGAAATTGGTTGTGTATCAAATGCTAGTGAGCCCTTTGTATATAAAAAGGCTAGTGGGAGTGTGATCATTTTCCTTGTATTATATGTCGATGACATATTATTAATAGGAAACGATATTCCTTTTCTTCAGATAGTTAAGTCATGCTTGTCAAAGAAGTTCTCCATGAAAGACCTTAGAGAATCAACTTTTATACTTGGAACTAAGATTTAACGAGATAGATCCAAAAGGCTGCTAGGTATTTCACAAAGTACATATATAGGCAAGGTTTTGGCTATATTTAATCTTAAGCAGTTAAGAAAGGGTTATCTCCTAACGTCTCATAGGATTAACCTTTATAAATCTGAGTGTATGAAAATACAAGAGGAGAGACTACAAATGAATGGAATACCCTATGCCTCAGCGGTAGGGTTCATCATGTATGCTATGGTATGCACTCGGCTTGAAATCTCACATGCCTTTAGCATCACAAGCAGATTTCAATCTGACCCAGGTGAGAAGCACTGGATGGCCGTTACAACTATCCTCAATTACACAAAACTAAGGATATGTTTTTAGCATATGGAGAAGGTGTTCTCACTTTAAAGGGATATACCGATGCGAGTTTTTAGTATGACAGGGATGATTATAAGTCCCAGTTAGGTTACGTGTTTATGTTAAACGGAGTGGCATTTTTTTGAAAGAGTTTCAAACAGGATACGACTACCGATTTAACCACAGAATCTGAGTACATAACTACTTCAAAAGCAACTAAACAAGCTGTCTTGAGCAAGGGATTTAATGGTGATCTCGATGTGGTATCCAGCATTGTAAATTTGGTAGTGATCTATTATGATAACAATGGGGCTATTGCTCAGGCAAAAGAACCACAGTCACACCAGCAAAACGGACATGTACTTGGAAAATACCATCTCATTCAAGAGATAGTATCTAAAAAGGATATAAGCTTAGAATACATCCCAATGGATCAATTCATAGAAGCTCTCCTTATTTGGGTTATACCACTTCAAGGTTTTGGTCGGTGATGATCCGTGTGGATTAACTCATAGAGGCTCTCATTGTTTGGAACCTTGTTCTATCAAAATTACTCAAAGGGAACACTGCTACCAAAAGAGAGATCAAGAATGCATCAACTTGTAATGCTTTAATCCTTAGATGCTAGGTTTCTTTTATATGTTTTATAAACTTAAAAGCATCTATGGAACATTTTAACTTAGATCATATCAATCATGGTATGATTAAGAGATTCTCAGGTTAATTTTAAACTTTGAAATTCCACCTTGATACAAATGCATGTTCAATTACTATCTTGATTAACTAATAAATTCCCCATCCCAAATGCGAATCATCCATGCAGAGCCCCAGGCTCTGCCAGTTAACCCATGTGCACATCCCCCTTATGCAGGCTATACGAAGCTCATAAGGAAAGCCCATGCAGGCTTCCCACCCCGCAAGCCTTGCTTGCGGTCTGCTAGTGGGCCTACATCCCATCCGCATGCATTGGCCTTGTGCCAACACATGCTATCGACCTGCAAGCATTTTACGCTCGCAAGGCTACCACGTAGGCACCATTAGTGACTAACCCTATTCGGAAGGCCCACTCGCAATGGGAATAATCGCTTGCTCCGCCCCATGCAATTTTCCGAAATACTCTTTAAAATTTCCTTTAATTATCGTTTAGTCTAACCAATTAATAATTCATCCCACAAGTTTGACTTCCCCTTATATCTCAGCGTAGATACATTCTATAAGTTCTTTACTTAGTTCAGTAAACACCAAAAGTGTGTGACCTCATAGGATGCAGAAGTTTATAGCTGCTAGAGGTTAACACAATCTTGGCTTCCCTTCCCATCAGGAACCTTTAGGCTCATTGTTTGGTAACTTTAGATGATCAAATGAGCTTTCTATCTAAGGTGTATGATCTCTTGATACTTGAAATGTCTCATGCATGTTACTTAATTGGGTTCTTCAATATTAACTAGTACAATACACTCCTTCCATCAGGTTAAATACCATTCGATATATTAAACTCAGATTAAGTGTTAGCTCTCGTAATAGCCGTAGCTATCTTGGAATTAAACTTATTCATGAAGAACACCACTCACCATTATGTATCAAGATTGACTACAAACTCATTCTATCAATCTTATACTCTAATCAGAGGTTTATGAGGAGCGATGGATCCCATCTTGATTACTCAGCCTACGAACGAGCGATTATTACTATACTCGTAATCACTTGTATCATCATGATCACCAAGGTAAGAATAAGTATGATACAAAGTATAGCAATTCCCACACAAGGTAACTGGTATCTTAGATTTGAGGAATTTTGTACGCCTACTACAATAAGACATTACATGAACACTTGGATATATTTATTTTTGAGTGTTTATCTTATTTGATCTCCAATGTATTACTCGAATATATTCATGTGTTAACTCAAGGTACCACCTTCAACTCGTGAGATCAGCTTCTTGGATCAAATTGAAGGAGTTAGTTTACACATGCTAGTCATTCCACTTCATTGATGTCCAATTTCAATGAAACTATGACTAGAGATATTTAGACCATTCAAAAAAACATGTGGGTGCAGTGCTCCCACCACATAGCTCCCACTATGTAATTGCACTTTTACGCTGAATCCTCGATAT
Organism: Euphorbia schlechtendalii; assembly: GCA_949673415.1. Classification (NCBI taxonomy): domain Eukaryota; kingdom Viridiplantae; phylum Streptophyta; class Magnoliopsida; order Malpighiales; family Euphorbiaceae; genus Euphorbia; species Euphorbia schlechtendalii. Next base: position 4,993 of record CATIWQ010243424.1, on the reverse strand, counting down.
ATAACATAGATGCCATATTATTGATAATAATAATCTGAAACTGTTTATAGATTATGAGCTAATAAAGACATATCACCCTAATTACCTCTAGGGAAAAATTCATGTCTAAAAATTACATCTCACTTGCCTCTCTTAACAAAATTGTGTGAAGATATAAGACTCATTTATGAGATAAAGATTAATGGATAAATCTAGCACTTCAATGTTCAAAATAGCTATCTCTAAACCTCCCGATATCTTTTTCAAATGGGCATATTTAAAAGTTATGAAGAGGAGATTTTGAAGAACAAGTCAAGAAAAAAAGTTTACAATGGCTAGTTCTAGTCTTCTACAACTATAAATTTAGCCTACTATAGACTTTTATAACTTGGTGAATCACCTTGAATTTCTTAGAGCTAAAACTCTGCTAAAGCAATCATAGCATTCAAAATTCCAACTCAAGCAATCCTAACGATTCAACATTTGGTAAGTTGAAATCCTCTGTGCTTCATTTTCATTCAAAATATTTTAATGAGCCATTTTTAAAAGGGTATCAAAATTGAGTTAAGATGTAGTTAGAAAGAAAGAAACTTTCTTTCATTCATTTTACTTGCTATCAAAGGGCACTCATTTAAATGAAGGAAACACTAGTAGATTTAAGCTCGAAAAGGTATTTGGGGAGTGGAGGTAGGCTAGGGGTTAAAACAAGATAAAACTGAGGTGTTCTCTCTCCTTATCTTTTTATTATATCTTTGACAGTGTTTGCGCCCATTAATCATCTCTCTATTTGTCTATTTTTCTTAAAAACAATCATGAGATGAGTGAGTATTACTCAACATAGTTTGTAGATAAACTAAGCCAGCATAAGCTGAGTAGTTTATAATTTTAACCTTAAAGTTGCACTCAGCATATAATACTCAACGTGCATGTAATGTAACTTGGTAATCAATTTTAAAATCTAAGAAGAACACATTAATCTACATTCACCCCCTCTGCACAATTATTAATGTGAACGCGGACCAATATTAATAAATTAAAACATAAAAACATACATGCTAAATAACTAACCAACATACATTTGTATATACATAACCATACATCATTACTATCGTGCATGTTATTTTGTTCTTAAAAATAAATCTTAATGTAGAATCATACAATAGCAAGTGTATATCATGAGATCCTGACTGATAATGGCTCGTGGGCCAACCACTCTGCCTCAACAACAGGCACTTGCAAAACAAAAGTTAAAGTATCATATTAGTCATCCTTTCTGAAGGAAAAATTCTAAAAAGGAAAAATTCTAAAGCACTCACATGGGTAGCATCAGTAGGTATGAAGCTAAAAGGTAGAGTAGGCTCTAACAAGTGTCTCAACTCCCTCTCTCCCAATTGTGTAATCAACATGAAAGCATTATCTATCATTGATTAAAAATTCCCTCTATCACTCTCGAACCTGAGGACTCTCTTACCGGCTCTGGTTAGGCTATGATGAAGGGACTCTCTTGCTCTCTCTTGTGTCTCGCTAGCTCTTGGGCTCCTCACGAATCAACTACTTCACATATTTGGGCCTCCTCTTACTAACCTTCCACAAGAAGTTTGAAATTCAATTCACATGATAAAAGTATGCAAAAATGAAAGCAAACTCAAAAATAAATGATGTTCACCCCAAGGAAAGGTGTTATGCACCTTAATCTAATGGAGGCAAGAAGCATCATGCAAGTTCCCGATGCTCCTTGACCTACTTCACTTGTGCTGGTAGGATCTGAACCATCTCTAGCTGCAGGAGGACCTCCCTCTTATCCCATATCCTCATCTCCAGCCTATAAAGAATCATCTACAATATCATCATCTTCATCGCTCCCATCGCTCAGGACGTCCATGACTGCCAACTGTAGGGGCACATCTCAGGCTACTTCCTCGGGCAGGGAGGAAGTAGATGGGCCATATACTCTTGATACCTCAAAGTGACTGAAGGAATCCTCCACCTTATATGAATAAGGCAAACTCATCAACCAGTAGTAGATGAGAAAATAATAGTCCTTCAAGTACACTTAGTGGGACTCTCCTCTTAGAGACCCGACTGGTCCTCCATCTCCAACTATGCTCCCTAAAGTACCACTCCTATATGTAAGGGTAATCAAGGAGGAGGTAGTAGTCAAGAAGAGAGGCATATGTATCAATGTGAATCAATAATAAAAAGCCAAGTTAGAATTTAATAATGTGTTAAAAATGCCAATAATAAAGCTCTAAAGAAGCGATGCATACCCATCTACGACAGAGGCAACTGAGGTACTCTCTATACCAAGGATAGCTATCCATCTTTTTGTGAGTGGATATTGTTCTACCTGCACGGTCACTGCGAGGTCCTTGATGGTTAATTAAGGTAGGAAATGAACACGCAAAACTTACATGGTAGAATTTTAATAATAAAACTTAGCCTTAAAGGAACTCCTAAGCATGGCATGATTGATATAATCTCAATTGGAATATTCCATAGATGTGATAAATTTATAAAACTTATTAAAAGAAACTTACCATTTAAGTTTAGAGCAATACTATGTGCTATAGTGATCCCTTAGAGAAATTGGACAACACTCCATGAGCTCAAGTCTCTAACCTAAGACAATCTCTATGGTAAGTCCACACAAATGCCACCGACCAAAACCTAGCAAAGAGGGAGAACTCATCGGTTAACTAGTGGTTGCTTGACCATTCGTACACCAACCCAAAACTAATTGCAAAGGATCTTTCCAAAATAAGAATAAGCCCTCAAAGAATTCTTATAAATACTAGAGAAACTAGGGGAAGATCTCAAAAATTTGGAAGAGAAAAGGAGTCAAACTCAGAAGGAAAGCTGAATTGAAGTAATTTGAAAGAGGAGGAGGAGGCCACTATATATAGGAGGAAGGGGAGTAATTAATCCCCTAATTAGAAATGTGGGATGAGGAAAATCCCCATCCCAAATGTGGGTTGACTGCACAGGGCTGCAAGCTCCACAGGCCAACCCATGTATACAGGCTGTACGTAGCCCATAAGTCATGCACATTTGGGCTTACCTTATCCGCTAAGAAGAGACATGTAGATTCTTCTAAAATCTTGCTTATGGCTTGTCCAGGTTGGTCTACATTATAAGCCCATAAAAGCACTACCCAGCAAGTACAAGCCTGCAGTCCAATAGCATGTACTAGCTAATAATGGTGGCCCGCGATAGCTCTTTTTGTGCTCGCGAGGCTACAAAGCATGCCCCTTTTCGAGAACATCCAATGTTCATATGACCCACTTGAAATAGGGAAAATCCCTTACTCCAAAAACTATATATTTTCCATAATCCCTCATTCAACATATTTATTTATTTTACCATTTGATGATCTATCCAAACAAACTTAACTCTCCCTTTTTACTTGGTATAAACCCCATAAATAAGTTATTTATTTAGTCCTGTGATGTTTAAATGTGTGTGACCTCATAGTATCCTGAAGTACAGAGCTGGTAGAGATTGACCTAAACTTGGCTTCCCATCCGAGAACCTTTAGGCTCAGTGTTCCAGATCAATATGGAACCCGATAACTCTAGAAGATCAAATGGGATTTTTAGCAAATGCATATGATCTCCCAATTCTAGGAACATCACGTGCTTATGACTTTATCTGGTTCTACACTAGTAACTAGTATAACACACTTCTTCCATCATGTGAAGTACCATCTATTTTATTGAGCTCGGATAATGTGTTAACTCATGTAATAGTCCCTACCGTGTAATTAGACTTGTTCGTGAAGAACACCACTTACCTTTATAAACTGAGATTGACTAGAAACCCATTCTATCAATCTCATACTCTAATCAAAGGATTATGTGTGTGTCACTTCAACAAGAGGCCCTAAGGTACTATTCCTTTTAGATTACTATTTCAGTGATGTATCCCATCTTCACTACTAAACTTACCAATGAAAGATCATCACTATACTTGTAATCACCCATATCATCATGTTTAAGAGGGTATATATAAGTACGTCTGAAAGTGTAGAACCTTTCGCACAAGGTAACTAATAACTTAGGTCTGAGGATACACGTACTACTACTACAGTAAGACATTACACCAACATATGAATATAGTTATATCCGAATGTCTATCTTATACCAGTCTCCAATGTACCAGTCGAATACATTCATGTGCTAACCCAAGGTACCACCTTCACCTCGTGTGATCGGTAGCTTGGATTCAATCCAAGGACTAAGAATACACATGCTAGTCTATCTATTTCATTGATGTTCGGTCTCAATGAAACTATGATTATAGATATTTAGACTTTTCAAAATTACATATGTGTGCAGTTCTCACCCACATAGCTCCTACTATGTCCTTATACTTTCGCGTTGTGAAATAGTCACAAACTTTGTCTTATTATATCAAAGAATATATATACATTCATAATATCGCATATATATTACTAGTTAGATATATTATTTGAAAAGATCATTAACATATAACAAAGGTTCCTTCATATTGATAAACAATAATCCAAAACGGTTTGTACATCAGTGACTAATAAAGACATATTGCCCTAATTTCCTCTAGGGCATACATCATGTATAACAACGCCAACCCCATGAGATGGGGCATGGAGGTTTTAGGAAGAAAAAAGAAATAAATTTTTGGAAAGATTCAAGCCCTAAACCTCTACCATATGTTACGGAGTTACCACTCAGATCAGCTCTTCTTGGAAATTTGATACAACCTAGATTTGTTAAGCCTAAACCACACTGAAGTGTTGAGATTCGGGTCTAGATGGGCTACATACTTCATTGGTATATGAATTATATTACATACAAGTCACCACCTTTAAAATATTTTGATTATTTTTCTATTTATTTTCGATTTATGTTGAATAATTTAAATCATTCATAAGTGGGAAAACGATATGTAAATAAATGCGGTAAGTAAACAAAGAGAAAATAAATAATGTCAATAAAGTAAAGACTTCCCAGAGGCTAAGAAATTAAATACTATATAT
>CATIWQ010243381.1:0-31460 GCA_949673415.1 Euphorbia schlechtendalii | reverse complement strand
AAAGTAAAGTTGTAAGGTATGCAAGTGAAAGCTAAAGTTGATCAAACCATATCCACTCTTTAATGGGAGTCGTCAATTCTCGCAATTCCTGCGTCTACTTTGAATCCGGTCATGACTCGTACAAAACCTCCGCTAAGATGTTATTCTTTGTGAATCTCAAATAAAATAATGTTGAAGAATGAAAACTTTTAATTATAAGTGCTTTGCAATTACAATCATACAACAAACGCTTGAATTTGTGTAGAAATATAGTGATCGAAATAGGAATCGAATCACTTATACATTTTTCTCGCTAAGACTTTGAACGTAGTGAAATCTAGATATTACACTCCCTATCCATACATGGACACTATCATTAAATGCCTTCTAATCATGCCATAACCATTCACCACATGTACACCAAGATATTGTTGAGTTTTGAACCCTTATTCATAGAGTGTGAAGGGTTGCGTCTATTCAAACAAAGAGTCGTGTCCATTGGTGAAGAGTTGCATCAATTCAAAATGATTGGATGCAAAGATTCATCCTCATCCACAATGGAAAGGCACTTTTTAATGATTTGTTGACTTCTAAAAGGTGTGTTTTTGGTGACGATTGATCTTTCTTATCTGATGGTTGAAAGAAGAGAAGAGTTTACCAAAAACCATCAAGGTCACGACTGCGAATGTATGTCACGACCATGAATACTTGGTTGGTAACTTTATGTTGTGAAGGTTAACAAGTCAAAATCGCGATATATGTGTCACGATCGTGACATGCCTTTTTCATATGATTCCACTTTGCGATTTCTACCAAGCTTTGACATCTTTGATCCTTTGTCAATTCCTTAAGTTCTACACATCTTTTTGCACCTTTTTCACTCTTTTTCCATAGAATTTCCCTTTTGTTCATTTTATTTCCAAGATTTACCTAGTTTTTGCATTTGCATAAAAAACAACTACATACCACGTGAAATCTTTTATATGAAGTATAAAATGAAACAAAACCATATGTTTAATGATTAAAAATGTCATGATAATAAGTTTAATTACAACTTATCAGTAATCCTCCGAGAAATCCTTTGGCACATTCTGAGTCGACCATGTGATTGCCACTCGACAATGCTCTCCTCTCGAGTACTTAACCGTGAATGGTGGAAAGCTAATATATATATGGAGCCTCCAAAGCCACATGCACTATTGAGTCATAATCCAACTACGTGAAGGATTTGTGATGCATCCTGCTTCTCAAATTGAGCTAGAGTATTTATAGCATACTTGACATTGTTTCCCTCATAGACAGAACGAGGAATGTATTAGGACCCACCATACTACCTACTCATGAAAGATGGAGAATAGAATATCATCATCCTCAAACCAAAAAAGAAACCCCGTGGTTCTCTATTTTGGTTATCACCTTAGTGAAGTCCCACCAGGGGCAAGTCCTAGTGATTTGGTACTCGGTGACCTCCTACAAATGCTGCTCCACATAGTAATTGTATGGCGATAGTCATAAGGGGATCTAAAGCCCCTTCGCCTAGAGCTACACAGACGATAACTCATCAGGTTATGAAGAGGCCCATCTTCTCCAATAGCCACAGTTGCAGCAAATGTCACATGATACTAGTTCTTAACAAAAGTACTAGTAAGTAAGGTAAGACAATACTTGATGTAGGGGTAAGTATACTCTGGTATGTGTTGAATCAGCATTGGCAGCATCAAGGTAGAGGAAAGTATCCGCAAGCCTTGTCATGATAGTCGAACACCCTAGTGCCATCAGAGAGATAAGCGACACTAGTCAAAATGGGGAAACTTTCGAGCCAACCCCGTAAATATACTAGACCATGAGTAGAATAGCGACCATAAAAGGGCAAAGTCAGATTATCATGAGAAGTACTCATGCACCATAATAGTATGACATCCAGATAAAAACCTGCTGAACTTGCAAGATGAAAGGTGCACTTGACTCAAAGTTCCAAATCTTGAAACAATTAACAGAAGAACCAAAAAATGAACTATGGAATAGCTATTAACGTCCACCCGAGGCAGAGATCTCGAGAATATCAAAGAGTTCCTAAAAAATGGGGTATATTTCCAAAGTGGCAAAGTGAAAGACACGGTTGAATGGATCCCAAAAGGATGCACATGCTTGAAGAATGCAGTGTTCACTAGACATTGTACATAAAAGCGCAGGTTCTCTAGCCCAAAGCAACTCAATCTTTCCCAATCATTATTGCTAAAAGATGTTGTGAACCCCATAAGCACTTGGTTGTGGTTAGCCATCTCAAAAAATCAAAGGAATGAAGAGAAAAGAAAAATTTTAGAACAGGAGCCTCATAGGCAGCATGGGGTGCCCTCCTTCCTTCAAAAAGGAGCCTTACTTGGAGACAAGAGCCTTATTGACAAGATAGGAGCCTCACTAACAATAGGGGGCGTCGGGGCTCTCTTAGATAGGGAATCATTATATTTTTGTAGCAAAAACTATATATAATTATAGGCGGAAGCAAAACTAGGTGCCCCTCATTCCTAGAGTTCTTTGTTCATCATTTGGATGATAAACATGTCAAGAACAAACACAAAATTGAAAGATTTTCATGCAAAGACTATAAAAATGTGCAAAAAGATCACAAATTAGAGATTGATGGCGTGCATTTATCAAAGCATAAAAGATTCAACATTCAAATGCATGATCAAAGCAAAAAATCCTACATCTATTATCATGTGTCAAATAACATCTACTATTTGAATAAAAAAAGGGTTCATACACCAAGACTAATAAGCCGAATAATGCCCAATCAGCAATCATAATATCAGATAGTCGGAAAGTCAGGCCATCATCATTGCCCTCCTTATTAGCATCAAACTCATCCCAAGATCCCTCAATAGATGGAGAATGCCTAGGACTCTCAATGGTCTTGCCTTGGCATGAGGTGCAAACAGCTCACACCTTACCAACCTTTCCTCCCCAACCAAAGGTAGCCCCCAGTACCACACCACCACCATATGAAGGATGCACCATAGAAGCACAAAGGGGAGCGATACTCAAGCCTCCACATCTCACCTGCTTCACCTTTACCTCTAATCAAGTCACCTCGACTCTCTAAGTACGAGCCTCATTCTTAGCCACCTGACACACTAACTAGAAGTCATCTCTCTCACACTTGGCTATGTGACAAGTAGCTTTCCTATATTGAAGCTTCTCCCTCAACGCATCACCAGGTTCTATATCCCGCATGAAGAATGCCTGCGACAAGGAGAAGATTGGGACCATAAAGACACATTTACACATCATGCACACATGCATATTTATTTCTATCATAGGTATATTGACTTGCATCATATCATACTACACATGCATGTTATAAAATAAATATCAATGTTTGTAGGTTAACTCACCTCGCACATAGCATCCTAGGCCACGAGCACACATTGAATCACAATACCATCCGCCTCCCTTAGAGGAGCCTATCACAAGCAAAGGTCAACAACCCAAGCCTATATAGTCATCAAGTCGTAAAGTGAAATTACTCACATGGGTCAAATCTGATGGAGCAAAGTAGATAGGATGTTCGCTATCCTCTAGTCTACAGAAACTTCTCCCCTTAAGCTTACTCCATAGGGGAAAATATTTCCTCACATAGTAAGCAAGATGCCATCCTTGAACCTTGGCATGACGGTACTAGCCTTTCCCTTAGAAATAATAACATGAGCCTTCTTACTTGCACCCACAATGGCTTTCTTCCTCTTCAAAGGTGGTCCTAAAAGATGCAACAAGAACACAAGGATCAGTCGACAAAAATAATCAATTAGGGCCAACAACTACACCTCCACTCCTTTGTGTGACTCGCCTGGTCGACGCACCAACACCTACTCCTCCCTCAAGAACTATCAATTGGGTCTAGTAAATCCATCTTGAAACCATATTTTCGAGCTTTCCTATGCTTGTATAACATGGTGGAATTGGATTTGTGGAGAGGAGAGTGGAAGAAAAAGCAGGAATAAAAGTCTTTTCTTTTTTCCTAGCTATTTATATGTTCCTATCCAAACCAAACCGAGTTAACCCAACTTTCTCTTTCCAATCAAAATCACGCCTATCACCATCGTATTGGAGGGACATGACTTTTCAATTATTTTTACCGCACCTTGACGCTAATAATTTTAATTACCAGTGGAAAATCTCTTTTGTGAAATTATCCATTAATTTACCAATGAAAATTTAAAATTCGACTTCTAAAGTAAAAATTCATATAATTGAACTTCTTACGCTTCACTTGGTAAAAAAAATTCAAAAGAAATTTTTATTAACTTTCCCACCTTTATTTACTTAAAGTAAAAGATTCAAAAAGTTGAATTTCTTACTTTTTTACACGTAGTAAAAATTCAAAAAGTTGAACTATTTACTTTCTTACCATGTAAAAATTTCAAAATTTTCACCAAAACTAAAAATTTTAACTTTTTTTAATAAGTTAATCTTTTATTTCTCCACATAATTGAAAGTAAAACTCGAAAACGAATTTAAAATTACCATGGTAAATATGGATATTTATCCTCATTTGACCATAGAAACATAATTTCACATCGAGTTCATCCCACATAAAATTTAAAGCCCCTCATGCGTCTATTATACGAAGATAAGTAGTAGAACACGTACCATCCGCAATGCATTTAACTTATGGCTAAGAGCATCGTACATGAAGTCATTTTCACTTTTTATGATAGAGAATAACGAATTCATCATCATTTCATAGAGTCAACACATCAACCAAGATGAGATCCCCACACAGTCTAGTTGATCCTAAAGATAAAAAGCGATGATGTATCAAGATCCACCTCGAATCAATATCTCCCATCAAAGCCAAAAATATGAAAGGCGAAGGCGCATTCATGATCATTACACCTTGAGTCAAGTCAACAACGATGCATATGCGATTATGACACAGCCTAGGAGACTTGCCGATGTAACATCATAAAACTTGTTTATTCTTAATAAAAGGGAAAAATTTGTGTTTTCAACAAATATCAATTAAGAAATAAGCATGTCATTAAATGATGAGGTAGGTATTTCATATCCTTACTACTCTATGTCGCACAATCCTTCTTAAATAAAGTTTTCACAAAGTGATTCCATGAGCGGCATCCTATGAGTATGAGATTTTCACCATCTTTTAAACTTAGATATTCGACACTTCCACAAGTCACAAGGGGCATTTACATCATTTACGAGATAAGTTTAAGTTTATTTAAGCTTCCGAAACATACCCAAGACGCATCCAAAATGGTCCAAAAGGCACCAAATAACTGAACTATGCACACCCAAACTAGCAAGGAAGTCCGAAAATGGACTTTCCTTGGTGATAGGGGTAACGACACCCACAAGGAGCACCGGTGCACTTACCAGAGGGGCATGGACACCCTCACTAGGGGTGCCCCTACCATCAAGGGCTTTATCACCCCTAGGGGGCCTCAATGCCCTCTCTTAACGGTTATGGAAGTTTCAAACTTTATTAGCCTACAATGGCCACTCACAAACCATGATCTCCACTTCTGCTTGCAATTTGAGCCAAAAATTCACTATAAAACCTTTCTAATTCAACACATAACTTGAAAACACAACTTGAATTCACATTCAAGAATTCTTTCTAACAAGAAAAACACATTGCAGTATCTTTTGTTCTTATGTTCTAAGTCTTCGAAGCTTGAAAATTATCTCGAAGGAAACTCTAGAGACATAATCAAGCCCTCTCAAGGTGGATTCTCATAAAAAAGGTAAGTACATGAGTTCCAAACTTGTTATTTCAATTCACTTTCGTATTACTTTACTTTTATTTTGGAAACTATGAGTTTCGAAAGAGCACAGAGGAATGGGGGCTTCATAGATAAAATGAGAGCCTAATTGAGTATGGGGTGCCCCCCTTCCCTAAAAAGGGAGCCTTTTCGGTGAATTGGAATCTTATCAAGCTAGAGGATTCCTTTGTAATGTTTTCTCAAGAATGCAACCCCCGTTTATCATTTTTTCGACTCCTAACATTGTTTTGATGTTCTAGGAGCTATAGTTGTTCATTATTATCGTCAAAACTATATATTTTACGATGATGAGATAATCAAAAGCATTCTTTTCCAAAGAATTAAGGTTGGAATGGGTCCTTCTGAGCCACATTTCATGTATGTATGTGCGTGTGTGTGTATGTATACACATATATGTGTATATATATATACATATATGTGTATGTATCTACACACATATATGTGTGTGTGTACACACACGTACACACACATATATTTGTGTATGTACATACACACATATATGTGTACATATATATACACATATATATACATACATGTGTGTATATATACATACACATATATGTGTATGTATACATACACATATATGTGTATGTATACATACACATATATGTGTATAATATATTTACATTAATTATAAATACTATAAATAATGTATAATAAAATCATGGTAAAAAAATACCAAAAATTACGTTGTTTTAAAAAAACTATATGATAACTAAAAAATCCGAAGAGGTTATCACAAGGTGGTAGTAATGTAAATTCAAAACCTTAATAATACACTTATGACAATTAAATTAAGTAATAGATAAAAAAAAGTAATTATTTATACCAAACATTGTATTTTTGTGTATTTCCCTGATAAATTTCTGTTTTTTTATCAAGTTATAACTTTCATTACATGAGAGTTGAGATTGCATTAACTTTGCTTCTGGCTTATGTTTTGGTGTTTTCTTTTTGATAATTGATTGGATAATAGGCTGCCCGTGAGTTAGTTCAAACTGGGCATATACATTTACATTCTAAGAAATAATGTGTTAATTTAATTTATAGTTTGTTTCTGCGTTTTAATTAGTTCAACTAGATAGATTATTTTATGCTTTTGAATTAACGGAGTACTTTCTCTACCAAAAACTGTATACGGGAAAAAGCAAGATATTCACAAAATTTGAATTATTTTGTACTCCCAGTCTCCCACCAACAATTGACTAACAGCTGGAACATTGAAGGGATAAGTTTTTTATCAGTTACACAATTTTATAGGATTAGAAGACTACATGAAAATCAATCAATTATTGATTGTGTTTAATTTTTTATTATTAACTAAAATATATTTTTGTTGTTGTGGCTACATTTTTCTCCAAAAAAATTGTTAAGGAATTTAATCTTTTACATTTATGCTCACTTGTCAAGGCTTTTATAATAAGGACTGGGTCCTATGCATCTTCCCCATTAAATGATGAATATATAACTCTTTTTTATTAAAATAATATAATAAATGATTATGTGTCCATCATCTAACGGGTAAGGTGCACAGAACCCGGTCCTCAATATAATTTCCTCACTTGTCATTTGTAAAAATGGGTAAATGTTAGTCTTCTGTTCATGGCTTAAAATTAGTAATATAGATGTTGAAGTTGATAATGGAAAAATATTCAATATATATATATATATATATATATATATATATATCATTGGAAATACATGGTCTCTCGTGAGCAAGTTAATCGTGTCAAATGATTTGATCTAATTAAATGTACTAAATTGAAGAATTAATAAGTTTAATGACATAATTGCAAATATTAAGATTTAATTGTATGTACTTATTTTCATAATAACCCGAAGTAAAAATTTTCACTTTTATTCTCTATAAATAGATGAGTAAATGAAAATTTTGAATACTTTAATTTTATCTCTCTCTTTCGGTGTTCTTAACTGAAAACCTACATCCGACATGTAATGGAGGTTATCAGTTACAATTTTATAGCATTAATTTAATTTTCTTACTTATTAAGACCACACGTAAATCAATTTATTGTTCTGTGTAATTTTTTCATAAATTAAAATACAGTTTTGTGGTTGTGGCTACATTTTTCTCCAAAAAAAACGTAAGGAATTTAATATTTTACATTTGTGCTCACATGCCGTTTGTAAAAAAGGGCAAATGTTAGTCTTATCTCCATGACTAAAAAGATTAGTAACATAATGTTGATGTTGATGATGGAAAAAATTCAATATATATTATTGGAAATACATGGTCTACCCATGAGCGAGTGAAGTCTATCTAATTTAATTAAATATATGTACTAAAATGAAAAATTAATAAGTTTAATGAACTAATTGCAAATATTAGAATTTAATTGTATGTAATTATTTCCATATGAACCCAAAGTAAAATTTTCCACTTTCATTCTCTATAAACAGGCAAGTAAATGAAAATTTTGAATATTTTAATTTTATATTTCTCTCTCTTTCGGTTTTGTTCCTACGACAAAGAAACTTCGCATATTTATCATTATCAATCTCATTGATATCCAAGTTGTGAAAATGTATCTATTATCCGGCATGTCGTGATATAGTTTTCATTTAACATATTTCTTCTTTGATCTCGGGCATTCGAACAGGTACGAATCACTTTTTCTCTTTTTCGATTATCTTCATATAATGTCGACGACCCGCTATTAAACACCAATGTCTTGATCCAAGATAAAAACAATTATGAAGGATGATTGGGATTCCAAGCCCCAATGTCGGCTCTAGTGGTAGGCATTCGGTGCGACCGCCTGGATCCAAAAAAATTTAGTTCTTCAATCTAAAAGATAAAAAAAAATTTAGTTTCCTTTTCAGTAAAAAATAATATAATAGCATATATAAACTCATTGTTTTGCGCATGATTCTTAAGGGCTTATTAAAGTATAACATGGTGCTATTGAGAACACCAAATTAATGATTATATTTTCATGGGTTGAACCATTAAAAAACCATATCATGTAAAAATCATGGAATTAAACAATTGTTTTAATTTGACACGGTTTAATAAAAAACCATGCTACCAAACAAATGCTAAATTTTAAATATATTTTACAACTCAATTAATTTTTTAGTTACATTTTTATATATTTTATTTTAATATTACCTTAAAAATTTAATCAAAGAGCCTAGTGTAATGTTTCATGTACCATTTTGCCTACGGTTTAAAAAAAGGTCAAGACTGAACCAGATACCGGCGATGCATAGATATTTATCATACAAGGTAATGTAAACTAGTGCGATGATTAACCTTGGCGACATGTCTGCAGAGTTAGATTTACACATTGGCCACCATCTTTGAAAAAGGTGCCCGCATTTATACACAGTAAGCCCCAAACCAATAGGGGCATAGTGATTTTCAATTTACCGACGTAATGGGTGTCGATGGTGGAAAATTATATTAAGGACTGGATCCATGCATGCTTGTCATGTGTCCCAAAAATCAATTTATGTTTTACTTTTCAAATATTATATTCATTTATCGGACACATAACAGACATGCATGGATCCAGTCCTTTGGACCTGGTCCTTAATATAATTTCCCGTCGATTGTCTATATATTTTTCAACTGCTTCATAATCCTGCCTTCAGATATGAGAGGGGTTCAACCCAGAAACGAGGCCAATCGACACAAATGTCCTCTACAATGGTGTATCTCCGATATGTGTATACAAATAAGACCTCTACAATGTCTTTATAATAAAGATTATAGTGAAAGAGATATGGGGCATGGGTCGGGTTTGGCATGAAATTCATGTAATTTCTCAATTTGGTTCACATTTTGCAAACTATTTATAAAAATGTCTTTACAAGAAATGCTTTAACATAAATGTCATCTTTAAGTTTCATATTTACATTTATCCTTTCCATTCTAAAACATATGTCAAACATGTTTTTTTTAATTTAAATGCCTTATTTTCCATTTACCTCTTGAACCATTCATCTTTTTAACATACCGCTTCAATGTTTTTTGTTCGTTTCATTTTTATCTTCTAAACGTCATCCATTGTAATGTTTTAAATTATTAGAAGTATATTATATGTCTGTTAGAAGCTTTAAACATATAATTTAAGTTGGTTAGAAATTTGTTGATCTTTGTTAGATATTTGTTAGATGTCTATTAGAAGCCATCTTTGTTAGATATAATATATATCCAATAAAATTTTTTTCAAATGTGTTAAATATGTATAGTGTCTAATGTAAATATAATACAAATTTATTTAGGTTAGATTTATATTGTCTATTGGATGAAAGTTATACATTTGGACTCATTTAAGATTGATCATATAAACATTTTATGGCCTCTAACAAACATCTAATAGACTTCTAAAAATGTCAAATATCACAATGGATGTCATTTTAAAGATAAAAATGAGATGAACAAAAAATTCTAAAACGGTGTGTAAAAAAATTAACGGTTTGAGAGATATATGAAAAATAAGGCAAAACTTTTAGCAAAAACGGTTGTTACATGAAGTGAAGGATATAAATGTAAATATGAAACTTAAAATAATATTTGTGTTGTTAAGTATTTGTTTGACCCAAATTAAGTAATTGTTTATAACATTTTGTGTAAAATGCCCATGAAATTATAAGCTCCATAGCATGAAAGTTTGTTAAAAAACGAGTGGCTAACTATTGTATCCAGCTTAAGGAATTGCTCAACAATTTTGAGTTAAGGTTTTTAAGAATGTAAACATAAGGCTAGCAAACATTAAGTCAGTACAGTAGTTAGTTGTTTCTCTTAAGTGATTAGAATCTAGTCATGCTTGGCTGGCTTAGAATACTTAGAAAGATAACCAACATAATTTGCTAAGTAAAGGTTTACTCAACAAAGGTAAAATTTGAAACACTCAGCTAGATATTTTTGTACTTTATATTGTGCATCTTGAGTTAACACTATAATAATGCTATATGTTTTTAACCCTCGTTTTGGATAGAGTATTAGTTTGTGCTTTACAAGTCTCAAATATGATTTAACACAAAAAGCAAAAATAGAATAATCATGTGGTCTAATGGAAAAGCTGTGAGTACGAAATGTTGGCATGTTAACATTAAAATCCAAGTAAGATGGACTATCTCGCCGAATTACAAAATTAGCCGTTTCAAGTTGCTAATGTCGGTTTTTCAAGCAAATCAAGTAACGCCATGCAGCAGTTCATGCCTATCTCTTGCATGAAAGAATCAATTTAAAGATTGAAGCTACATGTTATTTTCGTCAACGATTTAATATATTAGATTAACTAATTAATCTCGTAAATCAACGACTACAATTCTATCTCACGATAGATTCAAATTTGTCTCAAACAAGTAGATTCTTGAAGACTCGAAGAGAAAATATTTTGAGTATCAAACAAGATGAAGGACAAATTTGGAATAGCTACTTCAATCCTATGCCTATAAAAGGAGCTTAAAGGCTATGGTTCAAACTTGGTGAATACACATTGAATTTCCTAAATCCTGGATCTTTATCAAATTTTTTCAACATTCGGATATTCCCAAATAGCAAAGAAGAAAATCACTAAGATCATTCTGCTTTTGCATTTGGAGATTGTCATATCACTAAATTAGAATCTGATTGGATCTTTAAGGAGGATAAATGTTTTATAAGTTGATTTCTTCTAAATTTCTTTTAGAAAACTATGAGTGATAATAAGATTGAGAAGGTTACTCAAGTCTTGTTGAAGAGTTATAGCTTGGAAGGAACTCGCTGTAATTACCCTTGTGAAGGTTTCTCCACCTAGTTAAAGGAGTTGGAAAATAGTGGATTAAAGCTTAGGGAAGGTACCTGGGGACTAAAGGTAGGATGAGTCAAAATTAGTCTAAAATCTTTATTTGTAAACTTCTTTAACTCTATCTTTTATTAACTCAGCAATTATTTCGCTGAGCACGCATTCATTTTTATCAGTGATGAGTATCTCTTTACTCAGCATAGCTTTGATAAAACGAGACTTAGCTCATTTTATTAGTTTAATCAATTTTCTGCTCTACCATCCATTCATCAATTTAGATCAACCTTAATAATCCTTCAATAACTATTTAAAAATATATTCCTCAGTTAACTTGAAGTCATTCACCCCCTTATTGCTAAGGTCGTTGTAGCCAACGGAACCAACAAGTAGTATCAGAGCGAATGCTCATCTTAAGATCTCACAATCTTCATTTAAAGTTCCTATGACTTTTAACAACAACTATTATATACCTCAAAATTTACAGACTCAGCTCCTTAGAGAAGGAATGTCTATCACCGAACCTCCCTTGTTTAATGGCGAACATTACTCATTTGGGAAAAATAAGATGAAAAATTTCATTTAGTTTTAAAGAAGGATTGCATGGTTAACCATCGAAAGAGGCCCACACATTCTTGCGATTGAAAGAAATGTTGTAAAAGTTCCCAAGTAAATGATTTATTGGGATAACACTAATCTCGCTTTGTCTAAAGAGAATGCATCGACCCTTTACTACTTACACTGTAATATAGATGTTTTAGAATTCAATAAGATATCAGGTTATCAAACATCACAAGAGATATAGAAGAAGTTAGAAGTCACTTATGAGGGGATTGACAAGGTGAAAGAGACCAAGATCAACATGATGATCAGAGAGTGAGCTTCTCCATATGGATCTTAATGAAAGTGTTTAAAGCATGAATAATTGCTTTGTGAACATCATTAATGAATTGAAAAGGCTTAGAAAGAACTATATTATAGAAGATATGGTCAAGAAGATTCTAAGAAGCTTCATTATAGAGTGGGATGCGAAGAAAAGTGTGATTGAAGAAGTTCATGATATCAAAACTTACAAATTTGATGAAACCATGGGAACTCTACTCAATCAAGAAATGTCCTTAAAAAAGTATGATGAAGATAAAAAGAAGTACAAAGGCAAAGAAAAGGAATCAAGGTAATTGTTCTTAAAGCTAACTCATGTAGCAATGAAGATGAAGATGAAGGTGACTCTGATGCGTACATGGCATTGTTGATTAGAAGATTCAAGAAAGATGGAAAGTTTAAAAAGAAATTCTCTTAAAGAAAGACAAGAAATGATAAAGATGAAAATTTCAAGAAAGAATACAACAAAGATATCAAATGCTTTGGATGTGGAGAAAAGGGACGCATTCAGTCTAGTTATACTAAAATAAAGAAATACAAGTACAAGAAGTTTGATAAGAAAGAAGAAGCACATGATGCCACTTGGAGCGACTCTGACTCTGGAGATTCTTTTTCAGATGAAGATGCAACTGATTCTACCAACATTTGTCTTATGGAGATTGATGATAAGCCCAATAACAACTCAACATCCACTTTAAAGTCTAAAGGCAATGCTTCCCAAGATAATGATGAAGAAAACATAGAGGAAAATGACGTTGAGGTAATTACTCAACCTTCTTTGTCAATTGAAGAATCATTGAGGTGACCTATAATGTAATTAGGTTGATAAAAAAGTTAGGTAAAAGCATCAAAGAGATAGTAAGGAGATGTGAGGATTTGGAAGAAACAAATGCTTCCTTATCCCTTGATATTTGTTACCTTTTAGAAAAGGCTGAGTATAATGATAGGCATGACATGATTCTCTCTAAGAAATTAGAAGAACCCTTTTAGAGGTAACAAATTTGAAAAAGGTACGGGATCCTCCTCCAGCCAACAGTTTTACTTTGAATAACCACTCACATAAATCTGGTAATATATCTACCAAAAAGAAGAAAGTGAGCATGCCTGAAATAAAATAAACATGCGGATTTTGTAAAAAGGTAGGACAAGTCACAACATTGTGTAAACATGAAAATGGTTAGTATGACTAGAGTAAAGTAAACATCACTAATAAGGGAGGAGCAATCCAAAAGATACGGGGTACCTAAGAAAACTTGTTTTGCAGGTGAGTTTGAGATTCATTGGTGACACAAGAATATGGTATGCAGATAGTGGTTGCTCAAGGTATATATAGGTGATGAAAAGAAATTCATCACATTAGATAGAGAGAGAAATGGAAGTGTAAGTTTTTACAGTCATTAAAAAGGAAAGACAGTGGGAAATGAAATAGTTGGAGTTAGTCTTTCAATTGAAGATGTTTCCCTCGTCAAAGGTTTGAAGTTCAACTTGCTGAGTTTTCTCAAATGTGAGATAAAAGCATAAGAGTTACTTTTGAATTAGTTGAATGTTTGGTGATTGATATCAAGACTGATTCAATGATTCTCTATGCTCCTAGAATCAATAATGTCTCTATGATTGAATTATCCCCTAGATTAAACAATGTTTGCTTGATTTATAAAGATGAAATTCTTGGTTATGACGTAAAAGACTTGGCCTTATTCATTTGAAGAATTTGTCAAAGCTATTGAAGAAGGAACTAGCCAATGGTCTTCCTTCCATTGGTTTTGTAAAGGACAAGCTATGCTCCACATGTCAATACGGAAAGCAATTTTGGAAATCATTCAAGTATCTGAATGACATCTCTTTAAAATGTTCGCTAGAGATTTTGCATATGGATCTATTTGGCCCAATTCAACAAGCAAACTTGGGTGGTAAAAGATTCAATCTTGTATTTGTGGATTATATCACTCGATTCATTTGGGTAGCTTTGCTAATCAACAAGGATGAAACTTTCGAGTTCTTTTATACTTTATCTAATCGTATTATGAATGAACAATGAAGGATAATCGTTAAGATAAGAAGTGACCATGGAAGATAGTTTAAAAATATGTTCTTTGAAGAATTTTATTCATGACATAGAATTCATCATAATTTCTCAAATCCTTACACATTGTACTAGAATGGAGTTTTCGAAAGGAAGAATAAACCCATGGTTGAGATGGCTAAATCGATGCTGAGTGAAAATAGCCAACCAAATTACTTTTTGGGGGAGAAGTTGTTAACACATTATATTATATTCTTAAAAGGCTCTTAACCCATCCTATTTTAGATTAAACACCTTATAAGCTTTGTAAGAGGTGCAAGATAAAAGTTATGCATCTCAGATCATTTGGATGCAATTGTTACATTCTTAACACTAAGGAGAAGTTAGCCAAATTTGACCCTAAAGTTGATGAAGGAATCTTTATGTGTTACTCAACAACCAACAGAGCATATAGAATTTACGTGATGAGGACTTGTCTTCTTGAAGAATCTATGCATGTAGATTTTGATGAAGGTCATATTGAAGAAAAATGAAGATCAAGAGATAAAGGATATGATGATGTTGTAGCAGTTAATAAGCGTAAGATCAATAACTCAAAGCTAGGAGAGAATCAAGACACGGAAGGATTAATTATTGACCAAGATCAATCTATCAATTTTGATGAAGTTGATAATCTTCAACAACGATAAATATTGGAGATTCAACAACCTCAACCAAATCTACTAAGAGAAGTTGGAGTCTTGAAGAATCATCCAACAAGCAGGATTATTGATGAAGTTAAATATCTAGTTAAAGCACGTGGTCAACTCAACAAGATGATTTGTCATTTAGTCTTTGTTTCCCTCTTGAAACCAAAGAAATTTAAAAATTTTGAATTCAATGACAATTGGATGATAGTAATGCAAGAAGAACTAGATTAATTCGGGAGAAATGAATTTTAGAAATTGATTTCTGAGGGTGTTGAAAAAATTTATTGCTAGACTAATGCAATAATTTGATGAAGCAATCTTTATAGGGCTTGACAAATTCAATGACATTGTTACTTTATTTAATTGCAAGTAGGCTTGATATTCACAACAAAGCTTAATGAACCAGACAATGTTGGCACCTGGATAATCGCAACAAATCAAATTACTTTATTTAATTTCAACTCACATCAATTATTGGCACCAAATGTGTTTTGAAGAACAAGCTTAATGAACCTAGCAATGTTATTCGCAACAAAGATAAATTAGTTGTTCAAGACTAGAATAAGAAAGAAGACATTGATTATGGTGAAAATTTCACACAAGCAGCCCATCTTGAAGCTATCATAATTCTCTATGCTTTTGCATCTCACATGAATTTTAAATTATTTTAAATGGAAGTCAAACATGTGTTTTTAAATGGGGTTTTCAAGAAGAAGTTTATGTGAGACAACCCCTTGGTTTTGAAGATCCAAAGTTTCCAATTCATGTGGTACAAGTTGAAGAAAGATTTGTATTATCTAAAGTAGGTTCCCCGTGCTTGGTATAAGAGATTGACTAACTTTTTACTTAGCAAATGTTATGTTAGGGTAAAGTTGATACAACCTTATTTATTAAGCATAAGAAGAATGATGCGTTGCTTGTCTAAATATGTGTTGATGATATCATATTTGGAGCAACTGATGAAAGCTTATGCAAAGAGTTCAACAAGTAGATGAAAAGTGAATTTGAAATATCAATGATGAATGAGTTAAATTTCTTTCTTGGATTGCAAATCAAGAAGAGTGAAGATGGAATCTTCATGAATCAATCAAAGTATGTCAAGGAAGTGATGAAGAAATTGGACAAGTTAAAGAGCATCTCAACCCCCATGGCCACAATACAATTCTTTGTAAAGATGAAGATGGTAGACAATAAGCTCTATAGAGGTAATATTTGATTGTTACTTTATTTAATTTAAGTAGGCCTAATATTCCATAATCTATATGTTATGTTAGACATGATCTATACCCTAGAGGAAATTATGGTGATATGTCTTTATTAGTTATAATGGATGGACCATTTTAGTTTATTATTGTTTTTGAAAAGGAATCATTTTTTATATAAATGAATATGTTTTGTTTTATTGTTTGTATCATACATGTGTGTGCATGCGTGCATGCCATGTGTTCATTGATATATCTATAAAATGTCTGTAACTATTCAATAGCATGAGAATGTAAGGACATAGTGGGAGATATGTGAGTGAAGAACTGCTCACACATGTAATTATGGAAAGTCATTAATGAAGCAGACTAACATGCATATGCTTACTCCTTGGATTGGATCCAAGCATTTGATGTCACAAGCTAAAGGTGTTACCTTGAGTTAATGCATGAATGTATTCTTAGAGATACATTGGAAACCGTTATAAGATTGACACTAAAAAATAACTATATCCATGTGTAAGTGTCATGTCTTATTGGAGTAGCAATATGGGTATTATTAGACTAAAGTTACTAGTTCCTTTATGCAGTTTTTTGCCATACTTTGGATCATCCCTAAGGATTACTTGTTTCTAGGATGATATGGGTAATTTCAGGTATAGTGATGTCTGTTCGTTGGTATGCTGAGTAGTCAAGATGGGATCCATCACTCCTGATATAATAATATAACTAGAGTTGTACCTTAGGGATTTTTGTTGAAGTGAAACACTCTTAAACCTCTTATTAGAGTATGTTATTGATAGAACAGTGTTCTAGCTAAACACATTATATAAGGTGAGTGATGTTCTTCGTGAACAAGTCTAACTTCGAGATAACTATGAATAGTAAATGAGTTAACACTTTATCCGAGCTTAATAAACTAGATGATACTTAACATGAGGGAAGAAATGTATTATATTGGTTACAACTATAGAATTGGATCAAGTTAGAAGTACGTGACATTTTGAGAATCGAGGGATCATACGCCTTTGCTAGAAATCCCATTTGATCGTCTAGAGTCATTGGGTTCCACATCGGTCTAGAACATTGTGCCTATCAATTCTTGGATGGAAATCTTGTTGGTTAATGAAGATAGTAATTGAACATGCAAATGTTATAAGGAAGAATTTCAAAACATAAAATTAACCAAAGGATCTCTTAAGCATGCCATGATTGATATAAACTAAGTTAAAATGTTCCTGTGAGCACGTGATTTTTACACCCGACTTGCGAGTTCGATGATGAAGCTGCAATATTTTTCCCTTGTTAGCTTTTCACACTTTGCAGGGTTTTGAAATCGTCTAGGAATCATCCACCTTGTTTCTTTGGGCCTCTTTTTTTTCCTCAAAAAACCTGAATAAATTAAAAAAGCCAGTCTGTATGTGTCATATCGTTAATGATATTGGCCATATCGTTAACAATATGGCGATATCGTTAACGATATTGGTGATATCGTTAACGGTATCACAAATATTGTTAATGATATCATGTTTACAGACAGACAAAAAAGTAATTTCTGCATTATTTAGTCAAAAAACACCCATCTCCACCCCATTATTCCAGAATTTTTCCATCTAACAGCCTATCATCATTATGCCAACCCACATGGGCACTAGTTAGTGGTGGAGAAATAATGAGAAGAAGATAAAATTAGTGTGTGTACCACTTGTGCAAGTGGGCATCTTTTGGAATGAAGGGGAGCCCATAAGGCCTGGGTTTCTTTTCAGTGACAGGGGGACTGAACTTAGGGAGCAAAAAGGCCTCACATTTTCATGGAAAAGAGAGAGAGGGGAGAGTTCAAAGTGTTCTTGAAAGTCTTGAACAAAAACACCAACTTTCACCCCCCTAACACTTGAGATTTTGTGTTAGAAGTTTAGACTTGAATGGAGAGTCTACAACATCTTTATCACTCACTTGGAGGTTACTACATCTTCTAAAACACCTACTTTGGCATGGAACAAGTCATTTCCGAAGATTTTCGGTAAACAACTAAAATCAACAAAAAAAGAAACAAGGAGAGCTTCCCAGAGGACTTCATGGACCTCAAAGAATGTGGATTCATGAATATGGGGTAAACCTCTGAGTTCCTAGAGTTAGTGCTTACATTTATATGCTGTTTGTTTTGAAGTTTCGTTTTGTTTTCGGGTTTTTTCCATTTTTGCACACCATTCTGTCTTTTATAATTTTCCATATGATTTCGAACCTTTTTGGTATTTTCTTTACATAGAAATATTATGCACATCCTGAGCTTTTTGAAATGATAAATATCATCCAAATTGGTCAAGTATAGCGAAAGTTATGATCATTTGAAGTTTGGATTATCGTTTTTTGCTGTTTTCTGCTATTTTTGCATTTTATTGCAGGTCTAGCAAATCGATATTGTTAACGATATCACCTGATATCATTAATGATATTCCAATGTCGTTTAATGATATTACAATGCCATTGAATGATATTGGCTCTGGCAGAATGTAGTTTTGCTTTGTTTCGCTCCGTTTCAAACCGTTTAAGCCCGGAATGACCCGCTGAGACCATCCTGAGTTTGGAAATACATCATTGGGGGTAACAAACCTTTGATTTGTAATTATTTAGGATTTATATATGATTTATTAATGTATTAATATGTTAAAGTCTGGAGTATCAATGAAAGCGCTTCGGGCTATTCATATCGATATTGCCCTTCACAGGGAAGTCGATAACGTTATGAATGACATTGTTACCGTTGTTAACCCAAACGATGGATATGTTATGCATGCTCAACCTAGATCTATGTTTCTAAATGTTGTTTTAGGTCACCCCCACGAAGGGAATAAAATGTATTCCCGGATAACAGTCCTCACCACATGCGATCATTTTCACTAATAAAATTGATCAACATACGTGTCAATAAAAATGAACCATTTTTCATTTTAACCACTCTAAACCATAGATGTTTTGATTAAGCCACATGGGCTTCACTAAAATCAAATCAAAATACGTGCCATATCTTGTGCTAACATTTGTGGATGCAGGTTAGATGTATGCCTAGGTATTTATCTTCCTTTGGGTATTGCAAGTATTTTTACGGGAATTGTAATTAATAGATTAGGCGGGCTGTTGCATCCCTCGAGTTACATAATTTATTAATTTACTTTTATGCATTTACTTAATGCTTGACGTATGGATTTACTGCTTTCCGCATGTGTGTTAAATCATGCATTTCAAACTCAAAATGACTTAAGTGCGAATATGCACAATTAAGAGAATACGATTTTTTGTAGATGTAATATAATGTGATTCAATAAGAAATAAGCAACTTATCCCGAACCCGAATCTTTGTGTCTTGGTGGGCCATCCCCCGGACGTTAAGCCTCACAAGACTCTAATTCCTTGAAAGAGCTAATCCAGGTGGCAACTCCACACTAAGAGATGGCGGATACAGGTTTGAACCAATCTGAATAAACATTTTCACCCTCTCTTCAAAACCTTTTTCCCGGGTCCGTGACCCGACGCGCATCTTTTTCAAACACCTCGGTGGACCACGCCTCTCAAACACGCGCTCTCAGCCCACTGCTCCATGTCTTTCGCTCACAGTGGCGACTCCGTTGGGGATTTTTTCTAAAAACTTGTTTTTCAAAGGTTTTAGTTTTTGAATAAGTGCTAAAAATTATTGATCACATTATTCTATTTTTCCCTTAATTATGACATATTCATTCTAAAGCATATGCATTAGATGGCTTAGCTTTTAAGATTAGGGTGCCCTATTTTACCGAGAAGCTTGCGAAAGTATACTTCGTGACCCCCTGGTGATTGAAGGAACTTAGCGGGTGGATCACTTGTTACCATATCACATGTACCTCCCTCGTTCGCACTTATTTGGGGAGAGGCTTGGAGTGTATCTTAGTACAACAAGAACCTTCTACATTAACAACCCATTTGCAACCCTCATGTAAATAACCAATAGGCATTTTCCCTAGGGTGTTACCCAACACGCGATCAGGCATTATATTTTCCTGCATGTGCGCTCCTTAGTATCTTCATGGTACTTAGATGAACCAAACTTAGGATAGAGACTAGCCAAAACCCTATACGTAGGAGTTATATGGTTGGAAGATTGGACGTCGCATGCTATGTGCTATGTATATACTGCTTCCAATTTATCATTGAACAAATGTCATACTGACCATGAATTTTTGTGTAGAAACTTGAATGCACACACTCATGTACATATCACGATACCAAACCAATATCACATACACTTAGGCACAGTTGACACCATTGATCATGTCACCCTGATAATAATAAACCACTTAGGGATATCACTTACCCCTTTTTGAACGAGATGTCCACTTGACATCCCGCTATTAGCCTGCACATGGCAAACATACCTTCCTTTTACTACATGATGTCCACTTGACATCCGACACTCAGCCCACAAGTGGCAATAATACATCCTACAAATCATCTTTGGGATGTTCACTCGACATCCAATTCACAGCCCTTTCAGGGAAATTATACACACCAAAAAGCCCAAACGGAGCAAATACCTACCCATGATCAAAATACTGCTTACTAAGCACTCAAACCTTTGTTCACTTAAAATGATGGACTTCTGAGCCTAGGGTATAACACACCGTTCTACCCGAACTTGAACCTAGAATTCGATGATGAGACAAGATAGCGTCACCTAGGATAGGATCATTCTTGGTTATAGAGGTACCCGCTTGGTACTCGAACCTCTGCCCATTTGGGGCAACAAACCCACTATACTAAGAGTCAAACGTTACAATGCACTATTTACCCGGAATCGCACAATTATGTGAAAGCTGAATAAAGTCGCCTCACAACATAAGAAAGAGCCACATTTGCGAATTTTCAAAAAAGCCCAGCCTTTTACCACACGGGTATTACAACAATCAACCTATTTGTTCCAAGCAGATTAGCAAACAAAAATCACAACTTCACCCTTTTACCACATGGGTATTACGCCAATCAACCTGTTTTGGCAAACACAAATCACAAACCTCAGCCTTTTACCACATGGGTATTACGGCTAGCAACGTGCTTATTCCAAATGGATTGGCAAACATAAGTCAAACTTTACCACACTAGTATCACAGAAGTCTACCTGTTTTGTTCCAAATGGATTGGCAAAACACAAGTCGCACCTCAACCCAAGCCTACTACCACATGGGTATTACGGTAATTGACCTGTTTGTTCCAAATGGATTGGCAAACAAAACCCTTAACATCACATAGTTATCTCCTCAAACTATTAGCCTATTACCACAAGGTAAATTGGTTATCTCATGAGTCACACATGCATTGTAAAAATCTCAAATCCAACCCCCGTTGTTGGATTTTTTTTCACATGTTTCTATCTTTACCTATCGACTAACATGTTTGTTTCAAATGGATTGACATACATGTTATTTCACATCATGGCAGGCTAACCCCTTGTGAATGCAGCCATAACATTAAACACCTCACACATTTTTAATCACAAGTCATGTCACGAATCTTACATCCATAATATGATCATCTACTTGTGTATCTTAGCTAGGAAGAGGCATGATCAACGCCTGGTTCGCATTTCTCTAATTGTTGCTAGTCTGGAGGGGGTTCTGTACACAGAATCAAGTGAAGACTTGGGTTTTGACTCAGATTCAGTTCCACGCACTATTATGGCCAATCCATAAGAAGTAGGTGCAGGGGAAGATCACCCTGTCCTTACGAGATAAAATTTTCAGCAGTCATCGGTGAGCGCCGAGATTGCAGCTACCTTAGATGCCTTTGCCAATAGCGAACAGCTAGCATCGCTCATTCGCCTACACGTCGGGAGGGCCTAGAATGTAGCGTCCAACCCGGAGGTTACCCTTTACAATGCCAATCCAACAAGGGGACCTCCCACCTCACACACGGTGCCCCCAATTGCCTTTTATTAGTTTGGGGTAGGAAAAAGTCAACTGAACCAGGCTCCGATTGGACAACCAGGATGTATCTTCTCCTATCCTTCCCAATACTTCTAGGGGCAGCCTATCCAACCGACATTCGCATCATGGTCTTTCTACCAAGGAATGACCCAACACCCTATTCCTAACTAGCATACGTCGGCAACCTCATAGTTCCAAGTACCTCAATTGCCCCACTTTGCAGCATATCCCCAAGGGCAATATGGCTCTTATCCAAGCACAAGGGATGCCATCCTCCAATAACTAGGAATGGCGAAACTATGGAAACAATTCTTGGCCACTCACGATGGTAATCTCATGAATTCATACTTAACGCAACCAACAATCGGGGATGAAGATAGCTTACCCCCAAACTTTGTAATGCCGCAATTTGAGAAGTACATAGGATCTAGCAACCCACATGCTCACTTGACGCATTACCAAATGGTGATGAGAGCATTAAGGGTCAGCAATCGAATGATGGCTAAGCTCTTCATCATTACCTTGGGCCACCCAGTCAACGAATGGTACAACCACCTTCCATTGGACATAAATACCGATTGGAATAGCCTCGCTCAAGCCATGATGGGGCATTACGCTTACAACTCTCAAATGGAAACCATGATACAACAACTGGAAGCTATAAGGCAGGAGCAAGGTGAGAACTTCAAATCCTACTATACACGCTGGATGGCCTCACAGGTCAGGCTTCGGGCTCGCTTAACTCTACCAGAGATGATAACCAAACTTCTAGACGGTGCACTACCATCATACAAGAATAGATTTGGATCAGACATCTTCTCCAGCTATCAAGAAGTGTTTGAGAAGGCTGATAGGATGGAGCACTTCGAATCCCTAGAGCACTTTGAATCGGAAGGTCACTAAAATAACACATGCTTTATTATGTAATAATTTAGCATTTAGCTACTTTGCCCATGGGGCTTTTGAATTTTCAATTGAACTTTGTTTATTTGCTTGATATTTTATCAATGACATCATGCATTCTCATAAACATATACATAATGTTTTTAGCACATGTGACACATCATTCCATGAAATTAATTTGGGTATAAATGGATTTCCCACAATAAATTCAAATGATTTGACTCTTGAGAGAAAGTGAGAGACAAGTACATGTACTTAGATAACGTGTGATAACAATTGCCTCATCATACAAGGATGAAAGATCAATGGAAAGATCTCGAAGCACAAAACTTCCATTGACTCATACAAAGATAAAAAAATCAGACTTGGAATAAGGCTAAAATATCGGACCGCAACAACTGGCACAATGTCACAAAGGAGGAGTCGGTTCATTGAACATGTCAACAATTCCATCACCACTATTCATAAGAACTGGCGCAATGTCACAAGAAAGAGTCCGATCGTTGAACACGTCTACAACTCCATCGCCACCATTTATAAGACTTAACAACCAGCGCAATGCCACAAAGGAGTCGGATCGTTCAACACGTCAACAATTCCATCACAAAGATCACCATCATTCGTGGGATAATCAAACAAGAGTCAATGCTAAAGATAAGAAGGAGTCAAACCGTTGAACACGTCAACAGTCCCTTCACACGGCTTGCCACTACTTATGGGGAAATCATTGCACCATCAAAGAAAACATGGATAATCAAGATTCATCATCACATACAACTCAAGCCAGCAAAGTGGCGCAAGCACCAACCAATCAATCAGAAATGCTGAATGAGGTAGCAAATGAAGTCATGGACATTAATGGTGACTGATCTACCAAATCAACCAAGTCTTACATAATTACTATCACGCATAGGTGAAAGAAATAAATCAATAAAAAGCGGTACGAACACAAAAAATTGCATTTAGCTTGTCAATCAACACTCGATTAGTTGAGCAAAAATTAAGGCCTATTTTCAAAATGCAAAAAGAATAGTCCGTTGAGTTGAAAACCCGAAAAGGGAGGATCAGGTAAAACATAGGACATCAAGAGAACCACATTGGTTAGAAAACCTGAAAAGGCTAATCAATAGCAGGAGTCAAATCATTTGAAACATTTATACCCCTGTTAAGTTCATCAATGAATTGTAATTTTTGCTGAATCATTATGCATATGCTTATTTTGATTGCTTGCATGCCAATGGTAGAATATCGCAAGTAAACATAAAAAATATTAATAATAAAAAAATAAAGAAAAATGGGTCTGCTAGATTGAAAACCTGAAAGGGCGGTCCAGGCAAAAATTAGGACAAGGTTCGATAGATTGAAAACCCGCAAGGGTAATCTATGCAAAAATTAGAACCATAGAAATATCAAATTCATCATATCCTCCTCGAAATGGTATGTGTACGATATTATATACCTCCTACACTTCAGGAAAACAGCTTCCAAGCAATTATCACCGACACAATGCGAGATCAATGACTCATACAGACTTTTCTCAAACCAGATCCAAGCTTTAAACTCGAATATGATTCAACGAACCCATGGTCATTGCTCTGAGGAAATCATCCATGGAACCCCTAACAAGATAAATTCTAGGGGCACTCATGCACCTCCAAAAGGCTCCTCATGCAATGAAGCTTCTACTATCGACTGGGCCAAGGATATCTGCATACATCATATGATAAATGTTGTTCATGCATAAAGTCATTCATACATGCATACACATCATGTCACTTACAGGTCAAGGTGATGCTAAATCAAGGCAATGCCATTCCGATGAGAAAAACACTCCACTTCAACATGAGGAAACTACAAGTATTAAGAAGATGTCGGAGTAGCACATCATCAAAATTGAGAAAGATAATGGCCCAACTCAAGTCATTTCAACTTTCATCAAATTCAAGCCTACCTAGGCCTCTGTTGAGCGGTATTACAGCATCACAAAAGCCTCCCAAAACAACGGAGAGGCCATCGGGACATCCTCGAAATCTCAAATTCAAATTTCCACGTTTATCATGGGCCTGGAGAAAAAATTTCTTAGAACCCTCATGTTTTAATTCTTGATTGAAGGGGAAAATTTTTTTTCTCTTAGCAATCTCAAACAAGGAATTAAAACATATGTCACAAGTATGTACTAATAATATTCCTCATTCTTGCAGGTACCCCTTCAACTAACAAATGGGCATATATGTCAGACTCACAGCAGTCAACATATCATCAAAGGTATGGAGCACACGGCTTTCATTCTTTCCCCAGCAGTTTCGAGGGTCATGGTCAACCCAAAGGTCAACTCACAAGGGGCATACAATTCAGACCACAACGGTCAACCATCCCACAGCGGATTTTGACAAAGACTCACAATAGTCAACATATCATCAAAGGCATGGAGCACAGGGCTTTCATCCTTTCCCCAGCAGTTCCGAGGGTCATAGTCAACCTAGAGGTTAACTCACAAGGGGCATACAATTTATATTGCAATGGTCAACCATTCCACAGGGGATTTCGATGAAGACTTATCATTGTTGACATGTCATCAAAGGCATGGAGCACACTATTTTCATCCTTTCCCCAGCAGTTCCGAAAGTCACAGTCAACCCACGATCAACTCACAAGGGGTATCCACATCAGACTTCCTAAGCAGATTTTCTACATTCCACAT
Source organism: Euphorbia schlechtendalii (assembly GCA_949673415.1). Classification (NCBI taxonomy): domain Eukaryota; kingdom Viridiplantae; phylum Streptophyta; class Magnoliopsida; order Malpighiales; family Euphorbiaceae; genus Euphorbia; species Euphorbia schlechtendalii. The sequence continues at coordinate 5,570 of CATIWQ010243381.1, read as the reverse complement.
TGTCAGTAGGCTTATCACAGCCTGCACATGGGATTCTCAACCAGAAGGACGAAGGCACATAGTCAATGTTCTCTCCCCAATGGTTACAGTGGTATCAACCAGCTGAAGGTCAAACTTCATGGGGCAATCATTGCCAAATCGGCAATTCACAAGGGGCATTAAAAGACTAATCCCCGAAAGATGCTACACCGAGATGAAAGCTTCTAATCCTTGTCTAGATTCCTGTTAAGGAATGTTGTCTTCACATCCTTCTGCCAAATCTCATAATCATAATGAGTGATGATGGAAAGGAGTATCCTAATAGACTTTAGCATGGCCACTGTTGAAAAGGATTCATTATAGTAAATGCCTTCTTTTTTACTGTACCCTTTTACAACTAGCCTTGCTTTATAGGTAACTATGTTGCTGTCCATGTCAATTTTCTTCTTGAAAACCCACTTGCATCCTATGGGCCTAATCCCACTTGGAGCATCAATCAAGCTCTAGACTTGATTTTTATACATGGAGTCCATCTCCAACCTCATAGCTATAAACCATTTATCGAATTCTAAGCCTTCCATTACCTCCTTGTAAGTCCTGGGCTAATCATCTACCATAAGGAAGAGATGTTTATCATCAGTGATGAGAAACCCGTATCGCTCTGGAGCGATTCGAACCTGACCTAACCTAAGCAATGTCGGTTTTATAGTAGGCTGTTCCATGCTTACACTATCTTGTGTAACAGTTGTAGGTATAATCAGTTGATTGTATATTTGATCTTCTTGAGTGCCTAACTCAAGATTTCTCCCACTAGTTTTCGTAAGTATATGCTCCTTCTCGAGGAATTGAGCATTTCTAGAAACAAGGAATTTTTATTCCTTGGGATTAAAGAAGGAATACCCTATAGTCTCCTTAGGGTAACTTACAAACAAACACCTGTTAGACTTAGCTTCCAGCTTATCTGAACTCATCCTCTTTGTGTAAGGACATCCCCAAACTCTCAAGTGAGAAAGAGAGGGTTTCTTACCATAACATAATTCATATAGATTTTGATAAACTAATTTAGAGGGCACTCTATTTGGAATATAAACTACGCTCTCAAGTGCACAACCCCAAAAGGATGTGCTATGTTCTACTTGGCTCATCATGGACTAAATAATATCGAGTAGGGTTCGATTTCTCCTTTCTGACACTCCATTGTGTTGGGATGTATAAGGAGGTGTCCACTAGGATAAAATACCATTATCCCTTAAATAATCCTGAAACTCTTAGCTTAAGTATTCACCACCTCTGTAAGTTCGAAGGGACTTGATACCTTTCCTAAGATGTTTCTCTACTTTGGTTCTAAACTCTTTGAATTTCTCAAAACTTTCAAACTTGTGCCTCATAAGGTACACATAACCATATCGCAAGTAACAGTCGATAAAGGTAATGAAGTAGACAAAACCCTCATGTGTCTTAACCCTCATTGGACCATATACATCAGAATGCATTACTTCTAAAGTACTAGTAGCATGCTAACCCTTTCCTTTGACTTTTAAACAAGGTTCGCACGCACCATAGGATTTCCATTCCATTGGGCTTAAGTCTGCACATTTGGGTAACTTAGTTAAGCGAGTCTCATTTATATGGCCTAGACGATAGTGCCATAAGTATAAGTATTTCTCATTGTCTAATCTCAATTTCTTAATAATGTTCATATTTAGAATTTTAGTTTTAGTATCTAGAACGTATATGCCATCCACATATATTCCATAAGCATAAAGAATATTATCACATTGAATTGGACATTTATTATTAGAAAATAAAATTTAAAATCCTCTGTTGCTAAAAGTGAAACAAAAATAATATTCTTAGTGATAGCAAGAATATAATAGCAATTTTTCAAAACTGAAACTAGGCAACTAAGCAAATGAAGTCTATATGTCCCTACTGCTGTTGTAGCAACTTGTGCTCCATTTCCAACTCTTAGGTCCATTTCCCTCTTTGTAACCCTCCTACTATTCCACAATCCCTACACTAAAGTACATATATGAGTACCACAACTAGTATCTAATACCCAAGTAGATTCATAGGGAACTGTAGAGAAACTCTCGATCATGAACATACCTGAAGTTAATGCCTTACTTGGCCTCTTCTTTACTTGTTCAAGAATCAGAGCTTTGCAATCACGTTGCCAATGTTCGGGCCTTCCACACACGAAAAATATTCCTTTGGGCTTCTCCTTTTTAGTAACCACATTTTTTACCTTCCTATTGATGGGGTTTTAAACCTTTATCTTTGACGTAAGTTCTTCTTACCAAGGTACCTGTTCCTTTAGCCCTTAGATCTTCTTCAGAACTTCTAAGTTTCCGGAAAAACTCAAATGTCTTGCTTATCTTCCTCGACATAAGATAATCTTTCATAAAAGGTGAATATTTATCAGATAGACTTTTTATCATAAGCTATATGTCATGGTTGGAATCTGTGTTGATTTCTATCTGAGCTAGTCTTCTTGAATATTGTAAGTATTATATGCATTGCTTAGTGGCTAAGACCCTATAATCTCTCCCAGAGTTATAGAGAAATCTCAATAATTCATTCCATTCAACTTTCATGCCCTCATGAAGTCATCCGAGATGAATCAGCATGGATTTTAAGTCCATACCTTCATGTTGTTTCTTAAGCATCAAACTCATGGTTTTGAGTATCACTAGTGACACCATGAAAGCTTCCTTCTTGTGCTTATAATATGCCTATTTCTCTTGGATAGAAGCTTCAGTATTAAGATAGACTGGTTCTAGATTGTCTAGAGCATAATCCATGTGGCTTTTCTCAATCTCCTTTCTGAGAGCTTTAAACTAGTCATCAAAATTGATCCCTGTCAATTTATTGTCAAGTATCGGACGGAGACTTATGTTCGGATTCATTGTTCAACCTAGATATAAGATAGAATTTGTTTAGATATTAGTATATGTACATGCATTTAATATAAGGTCTTTAATTAAATACATAATTCCTACTTTTTTCTTGACATTCAAATAGCCCCTTCTATTTAAATTCAAGAAATTTAGTCAAACTAATTTTCCTTATTGGGTAACATCTATAGCCACTCATCATGACCCCCGCTATAGTATGTCAATCCACAACAAGACAACCATGGTTGGAACCCCGTCCATTTGCATCTCATGCAATTGCTAATCCATTTGAGTTCTCTTTCTCGAGACGTGCATACCCAATTGTATGACTCCTCAAATGTGTCTCCAATCAAGCATTAGCTCCAATAATATGGATAACTTACCCATTTTTGTTAATGCATTAACCCCATCAAGTCTCATGACCAAACACATGTTAAGGGAAGGCATGTTGTACATGTGTTTACATCCGTTAACAAGGTTCGTATTACAACTTATGACGGGAAGACTATATACCATCTTAATATTGTTGTTGAGATTTTATTGGTGCCGCTAGTCTTGCCCTAATCTAGGTCTTATACGATGGATATGGTCATGAAAATAACAATTCTGGGCTATTTAGAATTATTAACTCTAAGGTAACATGCTCAGGACTAGTATATCATAATCATTCCATTATGCCAAGACTTCACATAGCATGCAAAACAAACAATTTCCATGTTTAAGTCATTGCACCTATGTCTATAAGTTTTAATTTAACAACTTAAACCACGTTTGTAAAAACATATGCGAAATCCAATTCTCATACTAAAAATAGACTAAGTCATAAAAGTCCCTTAGGTACTCTTGAATCTAATACCAGTGGAGATTTTTAGGTAAGAGAGGCCCCCCTTAAAGTCAAATGAGAAACCAAGTCCAATTCTTGCCAAAATAACCATGGGCACTTCTATTCGTTGTACCACAAATAACTATGATTTAATGATTTAGTTCTTTAATTGAGTGAAGTACGGGGTGACTCTTAATTAAAGCATTTACACGTATTGTAAAACATTGCTAATTTATATGATAATCACCTAGACTAAGTTTGAGCAAAATCTTAATCTAGTTATCACATCATTTTCTATAACAGGAATTGAAACCTATACTTTAATCAATTCATAGAAAATATCATTTTAACATAATATAATCAATCATGCATAGCATAAGGCAAGCTCTGATACTACTGTTGGTTAATAAAGATAGTAATTGAACATGCAAACTTTGCAAGATGGAATTTCAAAACTTAAAATTAACCTAAAGATCTCCTAAGCATGCCATGATTGATATAATTTAAGTTAAAACATTCCATAGTTGCTTTTAGGTTTATAAAGATTATAAAAGAAACCTAGCATATAAGTTTAGAACATTATCAGTTGATTCATGCTTTATCTTTCTTTTGTTGTGGTGTTCCCTTAGAGCAATTCGGCAGAACTTCGTTAACTCGAGCCTCCAAACAAGGATTTCCTTTATGATTGATCCACACGGATCTTCACTGACCAAAACATCATTGAGGTAACATCTATTAGTAAATAGCAGCTGCTAGACCGCTCGAAGACCAACCCAAAAATAAAACTAAGAAGGCTCACTTTAATTAGAAAGAGCCTTCAGAAGAATTCTTCATTGTTCAGAGAAGCTCATGAAGGATCTCGCATAATGAACGAAGAAAGAGATGTCGAACTTTGAGAAAAAAGTTGAGCTGAAGTATGGAATAAAGAGGAGTTGGAGGCCTATATATAGGGAAAAAGGGGGAGTGTTTGACTCCACCTCAAACACAAAGTGGGATGGGAATATCCCATCCCACTTAGAGGGTCACTTGGACAGCGGGCTAACCCACGGATCCTACCACAAGGCAAGCCCTTACAAGCTTGCCTTATGCTGCAAGCATGGGCTAGCGCAAGCCTGCTCAAGCACTACCATGTCCAGTGCTTGCGGGTCAGCCACGCAGGCCCCACTCCAAACATTCTATGTTCATTTGGGGCCCACTAGCAATGGGATAAATTCCCTACTACGCTACATACTATTTTTCCCTATTTTCTTTTTATTCCCTTTAATTATTAATTTGGTCCAATCAAATAATAATTCTTCTAACGAATTTGACAACCAGATATTCTCGGCATAGACCCAGTCTATAGGTTCTTTACTTAGTCTGATAAAGACCCAAAGTGTGTTACCACATAGGATCCCAAAGTATTGAGCCACCAGAGGTTAACCTAAACTTGGTTTCCCATCTGGGAACCTTTAGGCTCAGTGTTCCAGACTGATATGGAACCTGATAGCTCTAGAATATCAAATGGGCTTTCTAGGTAAAGCGTATGATCCCTCGATACTTGGAACGTCACGTGCTTGTGACTTGATGTGGTTTTGCAATAGTAACCAATACAATACACTCATTCTATCAGGTTAAGTAACATCTAGTTTATTGAGCTCGGATTAATTGTCAGCTCATGTAATAGCCGTAGCTATCCAGAATTAGACTTGTTATTTATCAAGATTGATTAGAAACCTATTCCATCAATCTTATACTTTGATCAGAGGTTTATGAGTGTGTCACTTCAACAAGGGGCCCTAAGGTACATCTCCCACTATATCACTATATCAAGAGCGATGGATCACATCTTGACTACTCGGCTTATCAACATGTGATCATCATTATACCTG
>CATIWQ010243368.1:0-16044 GCA_949673415.1 Euphorbia schlechtendalii | reverse complement strand
ATTTTTCTATTTGATAAGAGGTATTGACAACACGTATACTTTATGCGAACAAGTTTTTGGCACCATTAATATATAGCCAAATTCATTGCGAAAAAATTATTAAACTTATCAGTAGAAAATTAGCAAACAGGTCCTCACATTCAAAAAGTATTAGTACGGAATGTTGGAGATTCCTCACTAATGTTTAAGATAAAAGGAATTCTCTGACATGCTCCTTTTATCAGTGTCTCCACATGCCTCTTCAAATGTCAGAAAGTCAACTAATGATAGAACGCCATGTTTCATCTCACACTCCTCTCTATCAAAACGGATCGCTTGAAAACAAACGAATTTTAGGTAATAGAATTATATCGCGCTTCAACGTTCGAAATCTCTATTTGGAATCTATCTCAAATGGGAAGATTTTAAAGATTTTAAGAGCTGAGAAATTGAAGAGCTGCTAGGATGAAAAGTTTGCAATGGCTAATTCTAAGAGCTTCAACTATAAATGGAAGACTAGAGTAGACATTCAAAATTGGTGAATCACCTCGAATTTCTTTAAGAGTTGAAACTCTGTTCAAATACTCCTAGCTGCAAGAAATTCTAAATCAAGCAATCAACAAACACTCATCATTTCAATCTATTTGTAATAGAGAGAATATCACTTCAATTTAACCTTATAAAGGATTCAACATTTTATAAGTTGAATTCAATTCACAATCTTTTTATGAATCTAAGTGTCAGTTTAAGAAGGATACTTAAACTGAGTTTGAGAGGTAGTTAGAAAGAAAGGTACTTTCTATAATAGAGTCTACCCGTTGTAAAGGCTACTCCGCTTAAGGAATGAACACTAGCGGATTTAAGCTCGGATAAGGAATTCGGGGACTGGAGGTAGTCTAGGGGATGAAAAAGATAAAACCAGGTGTTGAATTTCTAACTTTTTCTTTCACCTTTATTGCATTTCATATTCCATTCATCATTCTTTCAATTTTATCCTTTTGCTTGAAAAACCAATCGAAGTTGAGTTGAGAACTCAAAATGTGATTGAAGATAAACCATGCCAGCAAAGCTGAGTAGTTTATACGTTTTTAGAGCCTGCTCAGCATCGCTTAACTCAGCATGCATCTAAAAACTAAAATTGGTTAAAAATTTCTTATAAACTCAAAAAGTAACCAAGAACTGCATTCACCCCCTCTGCTATTGTATTAAAGTCATTTAAGGTCCAAAAAGTGGTATCAAAGCAAGTGCTCAACTTATAGACTAATAGTCTTTGAGTTAAAGATCCATAAATGGCTTATAGCAATCTCAGTTCCAGCTTGGGATAGACAGTGGTCCTTAAGGAGGGAATGTCTGTAACTAGGTCACCGTTATTCGATGGTAATCATTACACATTTTGGAAAAATCATATGAAAACCTTTATTCAATCACAAAGCAAGCAAGCATGGCTCGCTATAGAGTTTGGCCCATGAATTCTTATTGTTGTTAGGAATGGGGAACATTTTCCAGTCAATCCAGAAGACTATGATGATGCTGATCTTAGGATTCTCAAAGAGAATGCCATAGAGATTAATTACTACACTATATGCTAGATCTTACTGAATTTAACAGGGTCTTGGGTTTTTAGACAGTACAGGAAATCTACAAGAAGCTACAGATTACCTATGAGGGGACTGACAAGGTCAAGGAGTCCAAGATCAACCTCATGTTGCGAGAATATGAGATGTTCCAGATGGTCACCAGTGAGAGTATTCAGGCTTTGAATACAAGGTTCATTAACATTGTCAATGAATTGAAGCACCTTGGCAAGGAGTTCAATGAGGAGGAGCTAGTGAAGAAGATTCTTTGCACTCTTACCTTAGAGTGAGATGCTAAGAAGAGCGAGATTGAGGAGGCTCATGATCTTAAGACCTACAGCTATGATGAGCTTATAGGCACCTTGCTGACTCAAGAAATGTCCCTAAGGAAATATACTGATGACTCCAAAAGCAATAGAGGTAAGGAAAAAGAGGGAAAAGCCATTGTCCTGAAAGCTGATTTGTTTGATGAGAAAATGGCCCTTTTAACTAGGCATTTCAAACGCTACATGAAGAAGGATGAGAAGTTCAACATGAAGAAGTTTCCCGCTAAAATCAAGTCGACTCAGCACTAGTGAGGAGCTGAGGAAGGACCCAAGAAGGAACACAAAAAAGATATCAAATGCTTTGGTTGTGGTGAGAAATGCCATATCTAGTCTAGATGTTCAAAGACCAAGAATGATAAATATAAGAAGAGGTTCGTAAAGAAGAATGAGGAACTTGCTACCACCTGGAGCGATTTAGAAGAATCTTCATCATCAGATGAAGAAGCAACTGATTCCACCAACCTCTGCTTGACAGCCATGGAGAATGAAAGGGGAAAAGGCTTAGCATTTACCTTAAGTAGAAATCAAACCGTCGTTGACTCTGAAGCTGAGCGTAACAAAGGGAAAGCTCCTCAAACTGAGGTACATTCTGAAATCCCTTTGTTAATAGAAGAATTTTCCTAGGCACTCTTTGATGTCATGAAAATGACTAATAAGTCGATGAAAAAAATCAAAGAGCTAGTGAGGAGAAGTGAAGATTAGGAAGACACTATTGCTTCCTTGTCTCTTGGTATCCGCTTTCTTCAAGAAAAAGTTGACTATCAGGATTGTCATGTCAGCAAGCTCACTAAGCAATTAAAGGAGTTGATTATTGAGATAATAGCTTTAGAGAAGGAGTGGGTTCCTCCTCTAGCTAACAATCAGACTTTGAATCACTAAACTTGCAATTCTAAGAGGAAGAATTCCTCTAAAAAGAAGAAAGCTAACCAGCCCAAAGCAAAAATGGTGCGCAATTTTTGTGGAAAAGCTGGACATGCTACAATACTCCATAGACATAAAATTTGTTATTATGATGAGTATGATTGGAGTAACCTAAGCACTGCTAACAAAGGATAACCTAGCTTAATAGCTTGGGTACTTAAGAAAACAAAATTGTTTTGCAAGTGAGCCTTAGATCCGCTGATGACTCTAGAATGTGGTATGTGGATAGCAGATGCTTAAGGCATATGATGGGAGATGAAAGTTAGTTCATCTTATTAGAGTGCAAAAGAAATGGAAGTTTCAGTTTTGGAGATAACCAAAGAGGGAAGATTGTGGGTTGTGGCACTATTGGTGTCTCTCCTTCAATCGAAGAGGTTTCTCTGGCCAAGGACTCAAGTTCAACTTGCTTAGTGTAGCCTAGCTTTGTGACAAAGGTAGGAAGGTTACATTCGACTTAGTAGGTTGCTTAGTTATTGATTGTAAGACTGATTCTACTATTCTCTTTGCTCTTAGAATCAATAATGTCTATATGATTGATTTATCCCATGGCTTAACTAATATTTGTCTTGTATCTAAGGAGGACAATTTGTGGCTTTGGCATAGAAGGTTCAGTCATATAAATATGAACATTCTATCCAAACTGGCCAAAAAGTAGTTAGTTATGGGTTTACCCATCCTTAGCTTTGAAAAGGTTAAACTTTGCTTAGCTTGCCAACTAGGTAATCAAGTTAAGAAATCATTTAGGTCAATTAATCACATAGTAACTAAGCGACCTTTGGAGCTCCTCCACCTGGATCTTTTTAACCTAGTTCAGCCTACGAGCTTGGGTGGAAAGAGGTTTTCATTGGTGGTTGTTGATGACTTCACAAGATTCACTTGTGTAGTCTTGTTGAGTAGCAAAGATGAAACATATGAATCTTTTGTCAAGCTTAGTAATCAGATAATGAACAAAATAGGAACTAGAATAAGTAGAATCTGAAGTGATCATGGACGTGAATTCAAGAACTTTCATTTTGAAGAATTTTATTCAAAGCATGGCATTGACCACAACTTCTCTTCTCCTTATACTCCTAAACAAAATGAGGTTGTAGAAAGGAAGAATAGAAATATAGTTGAAATGGCTCGATCCATGCTGAGTGATAACAATATACCAAAGTACTTTTGGGGAGAAGCTGTTAACATAGCTTGTTATATCTTGAATCGGGTTCTAATTCTCCCTTTTCTAGAGAAGACACCCTGTCAGCTTTGGCGAGGGTACAAGCCTAAGATTGGTTATCTCATATCATTTGGCTATAGGTATTTATTCTTAACACCAAGTAGCAATTAGGTAAGTTTGATTCTAAGTTTGATGAAGGTATCTTTCTAGGAGACTCAACTAACACCAGGGCACACAAAATATATGTCAAGTATACTGACCTATTAGAGGAGTCTATACATGTAAATTTTGATGAAACTATCAATGTAGATAGACATCCCTCTAATGAAGATGAAGGAGTTACCCAGCAAGCAAATCCACTCACCATGCAACTCTCTATGCTGCCCAACCTAACACAAGAACTTGTAGCTGACGAAGTCAAAGAAGACGATGATCTGTCTACAACCCATTGTATATCCTCCAACTATTAATCCGAGTATACCGAGGGAGATTAGGACTCAGCGTAACCATCCACTAGACATCATTGTTGATGATGTTCATAATCTGGTGATGTTGCGAGGTCAGCTTCGCAGGATGATGAGTCATCCAGTGTTCATCTCATTGATTGATCCCAAGAAGTTTGAAGATGTAGAAGGAGATGATTATTGGATGATCACAATGCAAGAGGAGCTAGATCAGTTTAAGCACAATAATGTTTGGGATCTAGTTCCTAAACCTAAAGGGAAATTAATTATTGGCACCAAATGGGTTTTCAAGAACAAACTTGATGAAGATGGCTCTGTTGTCAGGAATAAGGCCAAGCTTGTTGCGCAAGGCTAAAATCAGCAATAAGGCATTGATTTTGGTGTGACTTATGCTCCTGTAGTTTGGCTTGAAGCTATTAGAAACCTGTGTTCTTTTGCATCTCTTGTGAACTTCAAATTGTTTCAAATGGATGTTAAAAGTGCAATCTTGAATGGATTCATTCAAGAAGAAGTCTAAGTTCTCTAGCCTCCTGGCTTTGAAGATCTGAATAATCCCGAGCATGTCTTCAAATTGAAGAAATCTCTCTATCGATTGAAGCAAGCTCCCAGAGCTTGGTATGAGAGGCTAATCAATTCCTTAATCAGAAAAGGCTATGAAAAAGGAAATGCATATATAATTCTTTTTATCAAGTGAAAGAAAGAAGATGTGTTGCTTGTCCAAATATATGTGGATGATATCATATTTGGAGCAATAGATGAGAGGCTGTGCAAGGAGTTCAACAAGCAGATGAAAAGCAAGTTGAAATGTTTATGATGGGAGAGCTCAACTTTTTCCTAGGTCTTTAAATTAAGTAGACTGAAGATGGAATCTTTATTAGTCAAGGAAAGTATGCTAAAGAAGTCTTGAAGAAGTTTGATATGGAGCATTCGAATCCAATGTCCATTCCCATGGACACTAATACTATCTTGAGTTAAGATGAAGCTGGAAAACCTATGGATTACAAGTTCTACAAAGTAATCATAGGCTCTCTTCTTTATCTTACACCTAGTAGGCCAGAAATACAATATGTTGTGTGCTACTGTGCTTGTTATCAAGATGATCCCAGAGAATCTCATTTGGCAATAGTGAAGAGAATTCTTAGATACTTGCAAGGCTCTATTGAAGCAGGTTTGTGGTATCCCAACAGCATGGATTTCACTCCAAGAGGATTCATAGATGCTGATTATGGAAGAGATAAGCTAGAAAGGAAAAGCACCACAAGAGGATGCCATTTCCTTGGAGAATGCTTAGTTTCATGGTACAGCAAGAAGCAAACTTCTATTGCGCTGAGTACAGATGAAGCTGAGTACATGGCAGTAGGAAGTTGTGTAGCATAACTACTATAGATGAAGTAGCAACTAGAATATTATGGTATAAAGTTAAAATGTCTCAAAGTTATATGTGATAACAAAAGTGTAATTGAACTATCTAAGAATCCAGTTCAGCATAGTAGGATGAAGCATGTCAACATTAGACATCTCTTCATTAGAGATCATGTGTTAAGGGGAGATTTCAAGATGGAATATTTTCCTTCAAAGGAACAACATGTTAACGTATTCACAAACCATTGCCAAAGGAGTAGTTCAATGTTCTAAGGTAGCTTATTGGAATGGCGAATCTTTTATGAAGAAGAAGAAAGAACAATCAAGAATTTTTGCTAAGTGTTCGAAATCAAATTCAACCAAATGAGGTAACATGTATTTAACACTGTTTAATTTTTAAAGTAATAGCGTGGGATTCAATATCACGGTTAAAATCAAAACCCACATTTTCAAAAAGATGAGCTTTTGAATTGAAATCGTTTTCTGCTAAACTCACCATTTTACTAAGGCAGTTAATCAAGTGTTAATCTCAACTTTAATTCTCATCTTGAGTTGAGGAAGTACCACGTATCATCACCATCTCAAGAGGTCTATAAAAGCTAAAGGAGTTGAAGAGAGAGGTTACCTGCTTTTGCAAATTTTAATCGATTTAGAAGCAAAGAACCCAAATTTCCTTTCTCTCAAAAACCCTTTCACTTTTCTCAAATGGTGATAACAAGAACTACCTTCAGGCTAAATTCCACCACTATAAAAAAGCTTATTGTCAACACTGATGGCAAGATGGAGAAATTAACCTTGGAAGCTAGAACTTTGTTAACCAAGGTTGATTGGGCTAATAATCTTGATTTTGGCCCGGTTTATAAAGTCGATTATGAGTGTCTTCTTAAGAATCGAACCATTCATAGGATCATTAAGAAGCAGAACCTAAGTTCATTCCTACAAATGGAAGGACCCACGATCATTGGGCTGATTAGGGCTTTTTATTCTCACCTCTACATTATCCAAGGCTTGAATGAGTGTCATTCGAAGGAAAGTCCACTCTAATTTGCTCAAGGTTGATAGGGAGCATTCTCAACATACCTTATAAAGGCACCCAGCTCCGCAAAACCAATGATGAAGACACCGTGATAATCCCTGAGGATTGGGAACTCCCCTCCAACTACATGCTAGGAGAGATCATTACGTACGGAATGAGCTACATAACTAGAGCATGCCACGAATTGGTGGTGAAGATGTTGTTGCCCAATACTGGATCTGCCACTAGCTACACCTATTTTGAAAGGTGTGTGGTCTACCATATGGTAGAGGGTAAGAGGCTTAACTAGCCTGTGGTGATTCTTCACCACTTTTCCAAGCAGACTACCGTCTATGATTATAGTTACCTCATCACCACTTTGATGAGGGAAGTGAAGATAGATATAGCTCAATTCCAAAAGGAGTTTGGTGATACAATTATACCGGTGAAGAAGACTTTAGATCTCACCCACTTCACCAAACTGTTTCATGATTAGGTGCATATAAGGTACAACAAAGCATAAGAGAAATGTAAACTCAAGTGTGTACTGATAGTAGTGCCTGTGGACATACTAGAGGAGGAAGAATATGGATTTATGATGGACTTTGAGGGAAGCGAGGACATTAGTGATAATGTGCCTCTTACAACTAAGCTAGAGCAACTCAGCATCATCGCCTCCTCACCAAAACCAAAGGCCACTTCTTCTAAGGCTAGGAAGAAGAGCCCCACCAAGTCCAAGGTTGATGAAGTGATTGCTCAATCCCAAAAGAAAATGAGGCAAATGAAAGCTAAGACTCACGCTCAGAGAGAAGCTGAGGTCTGGTTGAAGAAAAGGAAGATGCGATTGAGGCTGAGGAAACCCTATACCAAAGAAAGCGCAAACTTGTTATCTTTGAAGAATCTGAGGAGCAGGGTGAGGCCAAGAAGTCAAGGGAAGAGGTTACAATAAGTCCTAGAGCTGCATCTAAGATCAATGAGGCCATTGCTAAAGTTAAAGGAGCACTTAACGCAAGCGTTCTATCACTAACCGGCCCTTGTAGAAAAATGTGCAAGTGGTGAGCAGTGACGAGGATGTTGGAGGAACCCTACCCCTTCATCAAGAAGAGTCTGATCTTCCTCATCCCAACATCCCCGCACTAACTTTCACTCAAACTGAGGAAATTCCTACCCAATTTGAGATACCTCAAGCTGGCCCTTCCTTGGGTCAATGAGCTAACAAAGAGGTACCTTTAAAACCTGCCCCCCTTTCTTCTGTAAATCCTAAACCTACTTCTCATGTAAAAACCCTAGTTTCTACTCCTGTAGATACTGAAATACCTTCTTCTGTAAATCCTCCACCTACTAACACTATAAATGCTCCTGTGATAATACCTTCCTTTCTAGTAAATAATCAATCTTCACCAGTAAATATCCCTTCTTCTCCCACAAAAAGCCAAGACTCTTTCTCTCCAAATAATACTCAAACATAAACCACTACTTCTTCTCTTCCCCAAACACAAACACATATTATACCTTCCCTTGTAAAGATAAAAACCATCCCTTCTTCTTCAAATGTACAAATTCCTAAACATATCCCTTCTCTAAACTTATCCTCAACCCCTCTAATCCCTTTTATTAGAGAAGTTCCTAATGCTGAGAACTCCATGCAGTAAGTCCAAGTACTAAGGTAAATTTTATAGCCCGTGAAGTACTTGAACCCAGCAGCATGCCAGTCTAAAAAGACATGGCTAATACATCCATCCTAGCTCATATTAGAGATTTTGCATGGAAGAAATTCCCATCTCTCAAAACTGATGCTGAGTTGGATGGAGCAATAAGTAATTTGCTACTGTCTCATGAATTGATGGTCTTATCCACCAAACCTAAGGTTAAGCTACCTGAATTCGAAGAGCATTCAAGCTTGCCCACTGATTCTCTCTACTTTAAGGAGTTTTAGAAGATTCAAGGCAATTTGTATGTAATTCAAAATCACTTGGCGAAAGAAAGCACTAAAAGTTGGGTTAACAAGATGGCCATGATATTTGCCGAATTGTCGGAGTATGCAGCCCAGCTAGGGGTAGTGATGACTTCTATTCCTATGTCTACTACACTTACTAACACAATCGCAGGAAAGATAAAGGGTAGCGTAGACGCTGCTACTGAGCAGTTGAGTACCTTGAATTCTAACATGGAAACTCAAATTACACAACTCCACAAATTCGGTGAAGAGTAAGTCAAAATCAAAAGGATCAATAATCGCAAAATTGACAACGTGCTCAAAGAAGTTGAAACTACTAAGGATGTAGGCCACAACATGGCGAAAGTATTGGAGACCATGTGTACATTTTTTATGAATCATGATGGCAAGCTGGACCAAGTACTCAAGACTATCAATGAGATCTCGACCAATGTGGATATGAAGCCTGTGCTAAACATTGACTCTCTCACTTCAAAGATAGATAATGCCTACAAAGAAGTCAATGACAACAAGGTTGCAAAAATCTCAAGTTCTCAAAAGTTTCTGTTGGATGCCATAGGCAAAATTTTCCTTGAGCTACTAATGCTAAGCCTTCTACAAATTGAGTCACTCTATCCAGAAACTGGTATGACCATTCACTCAAAGTTGAATGTCATCAAGACCAAAGTGAAAGATCTGCAAAGGAATGTTGGGAAGATGGTTACAACTAGAGAACTTGATGCTAAAGACATTGACTACGCAGCTTGGTGTATGTCATCTATTTATCCTGAGATCCTTAATATGGAGCTAAAATTGAAGATTGCACTCTCTACATCAAATTTCAGAGCTCTACTACAATACTTTCAACAGTTTGCATTCAAAGGATTCGACCACATAGCTCTTTTATCTAGATGCCACCACCTTCTTCTTAATGAGCTTAATGATCAAGAATTCCTAACTTCGAAAGGTAAGTAGACGTTGGAGCAAGAGATATCCTTGCAAATAATTAGCAAGTAGGAGGACTTCCATACCACCGTAGACTCCTTTAATGTCTACTTAAAATAAATAGTCAAGGGACAGATATCAATGGGGGAGAATGTAGCTGACGACACTCTTAGAATTGCAAATTTAAATAAGGGAACTCTACCAAAGCGACCTCAGTACCCCCCTCATTCTCTGCATCATCAACAGTAACCTCAACAATAGCAACCAAAGCCATCCTTTGATCAAGATAGGAATCCTGGTCATTCTTTAAAGTATCGCAAATAAATCCATGTACCTAGTAGTATAGATAACTCTTGTAATAGTTCTTGGATTTTAACCTTAGTTCAGAACATATATGATGTACTAACTAAGAATTTTATTAATGATAATTATAAGTTCTATCTTATTAAGCTAAGATTTTTTTACTTTACTTATGTTATTGTATATTTGTTCCTATTATTAGTTGAAAATTTGATGTAGAAACTCATAGAAAGAGACAAACCTTAAAGAAAACCTGAAGTAAGACAAAGCCCCAAAATGAAAAAAAATTCCTCTAAGTATGGGGGAGTTATGATGATTGAAGGAAATCCACTCAGTATGCAGGAGTCCATCCTGGCTAAGGAATTCATTCAGCATGGCGGATTCTTGCATCACTTTCCAGGTATTTCGGTATCTTTAAACTATCTTACTTAATTAATCTCTTCTCCTACCTAGTTTGCTATCTGTCCAAATTGGGGAAGATTGTTGAACCCAAGTTATAAGTACTTCACAATACTTAAACGTTTTGGAAATAACAAACTTTTTAGGATAATGAAATTAATTGAGTACTAAGTATACTCTTAATTAATGAAGTTTACTTGAGTTTGTTTAAGGAAAAATAATTCAGTTTACTTAGTAGATAATTAAGTTATGACTTAGAGTAGGAAAAGTTGAGTTGGTGCTGAGTACTGTTAGACATGATGTATGCCCTAGAGGTAATGAAGGCGATATATCTTTATTAGCTATAATGTACAAATAGTTTCAAATTATTATTCATAATAATTAATGGCATCTTTGTTACTTATTAGTGCTTTCTATTTATTGTATCTCACTGGTATCATATATGTTTTAATATGTATATGCGCATTGATGAAACAAAGTCTATGACTAATTCATAGTGTAAAAGTGAAAGGACATAGTGGGAGCTATGTGGAGTGAGAACTGCACATACGTGTTACTATGAATAGTCTAAATATCCCTAGTCGTAGTTTCATTGAGACTGGACATCAATGGAGCGGATCGACTAGCATGTGTAGGCTTACTCCATGGATTGAATCTAAGCAGCTGATCTCATAAGCTGAAGGTGTTACCTTGAGTTAACACATGAATGTATTCGGGTAATACATTAGAGATTGCTATAAGATAGTCACTCGAAAATAACTATAACCATGTGTTGGTGTTGTGTCTTATTGTAGTAGCAGTACGAGTATCCTCAAACCTGAGAAACCAGTTACCTCATGTAGGAGTTACTATACTTTGGGTCATACTTACTTATACCCTGGCGATCAGGATGATATGGGTGATTACGGGTATTGCGATGATCACATGTTGGTAAGATGTGTAGTCAAGATGGGATCCATCGCTCTTGATATAGTAATATAATGTAGATATACCTTAGGGTCCCTTCTTGAAGTGACACACTCATAAAACCTCTGATCAAAGTATACGATTGATGGAACAGATTTCTAATATATCAAGATACAAAATGGCTGAGTAGTGTTCTTCGTGAACAAGTTTAATTCCAGGATAGCTAAAACTAGTGCATGAACTAACACTTAATCTGATCTCAATAAATTGGATGGTACTTAACCAGATGGAATGAGTGTATTGTACTGGTTACTACTGCAAAATCGGATCAAGTCACAGGCACGTCACATTCTAAGTATCGAGGGATCATACACCTTTGCTAGAAAGCCCATTTGATTGTCTAGAGCTATCAGAGTTCTATAATGGTTTAGAATACTGAGCTTAAAGGTTCCCGGATGGGAAGCCAAGTTTAGGTTAACCTCTAACGGCTCTATACTTTGGAATCCTATGAGGTCACAGACTTTGGGTTTTTATCGAACCATGTAAAGAACCTATGGACTGGGTTTGTACCAAAAATACAAGTTGTGAAATTAGTGAGAAGAATTATTAATTGGTTTAACCAAATTAATAATTAAAAGAAATTATGAGAAAATAGGGAAAAGATTGGACGAAGCAAGCAAGGGATTTTTCCCATTGCGAGTGGGCCCCAAACCGAACACGGGTTGTTCAAAGTGGGGCTTGCGTGGCTGCCCTACGAGCCAATGGGGTCGATGGTCGGGGGCTTGTGGGAAGGCCCACAAGATGAAGCTTGCAACACAAGGCATGCCCGCTAAGGCTTACCTTGTGGTAACCCGCGGGTACCTATACCCCCGCGGTTGACCCACTAAACATGGGATGGGATTTATCCCATCCCATGTAGAGTTTTAGGGGGAGTGTATCACTCCCCCTTTTTCCCTATAAATAGGCTTCTAGCCTCTCATTATTCATTCACACCAAAAAGCTTTGAGCTTATTTTCTCTATGATTTCTATTCTCCTCTTCTTTTATTGTGCTAGATCCTCCATTAGTTTCTCCAAACAAATTGAAGAGTTCTTTTACAAGGCTCTAAGTTTAAGTGAGCTTTCGAGTTTGGTTTTTGGGTTGATTCACAAGTAATCTAGCAACTATTGTCAATCAATGAGTTCTACCTCATCAAGGTTTTGGTCGGTGAAGATCCGTGTGGATCAAGTCATAAAGGCTCTTCTAGTTTGGAAGCTTGTGCTATCGAAATTGCTCAAAGGGAACGCCGCTACCAAAAGAGAGATCAAGCATGCATCAACTGGTAATGCTTTAATCTTTATATGTTAGATTTCTTTAATATGTTTTATAAACCTAAAGGAATCTATGGAACATGTTAACTTAGGCTATATCAATCATGGAATGCTTAGGAGATCCTTAGGTTAATTTTAAGTTTTGAAAATCCACCTTGCAACCTTTACAAGTTTAATTACTATTTTGATTAACTTGCAGTGATATCAGAGCATGCCTTATGCTATGCATGATTGATTATAATATGTTAAAATATGATTTTCTATGAATTTATTAAAGTATGCTATGCATGACTTAGGTTTCAATTCCTGTTATAGAAATGAAGTGATAACTAGATTAAGGTTTTTCTCAAACTTAGTCTAGGAGATTATCATATAAAATTAGTAATGTTTTACCACATGGGTAAATGCTTTAATTAAGGGTCCTCCCATACTTCACTTGATTAAAGAATGAAATTTTTAAATCATAATTATCCGTGGTATAACGAATCAAAGTACCCATGGTAATTTTTGCAAGAAATGGACAAGGCTACTCATTCACTTTAAGGGGGCCTCTCCTATCACCATCGATATTAGATTCAAGAACACCCAAGGGATTTTTATGACTTAGTCGATTTCTAGTATAAGAATTTATTCAGCATATGGTTTTACAAATGTGGTTTAAGTTGTTAAATTAAAACATGTAGACATAGGTGCAAGAACTTAAACTTTGACCTTGTTTGTTTTGCATGCTATATGGTGTCTTGGCATAATGGAATGATTATGATGTACCAGTCTGAGCATGTTCCCTTAGAGTTAATAATTAACCCAAGAATTATTATTTCATAATCTTATCCATCGTTTAAGACCTAGACTAGGGCAAGATCAGTGGCACTAATGAAATCCCTACAAAAATATTAAGGTGATAAAATGTCTTCCCATCATAACTTATGATATGAGCCTTATTAACGGATGTAAGCACATGTACAACATCTTTTCCTTTAACATGTGTTTTGTCATGAGACTAGATGGGGTTAATTCCTTAACCAAAGAGGGTTAGTTCTACATATTATTGGAGCTAATGTCAAATTGGAGACACATTTGAGGAGTAGTACAATTAGGTACGCACGTCTCGAAAAAGAGAACTCGAATGGATCAGCAATTGCAAGAGATGCAAATAGATGGGTTCCAACCATGGTTATATTATTATGACTTGACCTACTATAGTGCTGGTTATGATGAGTGGCTATGGATGCTACCTACTAAGGAAAATTAGTTTAACCAAATTTCCCGAATTTGAATAGAAGGGGCTATTTAAATGTCGAGAAGATAGTAGGAATTATGTGTTTAATTAAAGAACTTTTATTAAATGCATGTACATATACTAATGTATAAACAAATTCTATCTTATATCTAGGTTGAAAAATGAATCCAAACATATACTTTCACTTAATTATTGACAACAAATTAGATGGTCTAAACTTTACTAATTGGTTCAGGGCAGTGAGGATATTCCTTAGATCCAAAAGGATAGCTTATATTTTAGATGAGCCCCTCCTTGATGAGCATAATGCTGAAACCAATGCTAATGAAAATGAGGTATGGGAGAAGCACATAAAGGATCGTGAAACAACAGCATGTATAATGCTTGCCAAAATGAATTCTAAGCTTCAGAAACAGCATGAGAGCATGGATCTTAACACCATGATTCTCCATGTTCGTGAGCTCTTTTTAGAGCAGGCCAAATTCGAGAGATATGATACGTCAAGACTCTTATTCAGAACGAAGATGCAGGCTGGCACTTTAGCACCGCAACACACTCTTAAATTATTGGGTTATGTAGAGAAGCTGACCTGACTGGGTTTTGTGATGGATCATGAATTATGTGTGGATCTGATTATTGCTTCATTAACTAATATTTACTCACAATTTGTGACTAATTATTACATGAACAAGATCAATGGCACGCTGCCTGAGTTGGTCAACATGCTGAAAATAGAAGAGCCTAAGATTCGAAAGCATCCTAAGGCTTTACTTTTAGTTGTGAAAAGCAAGCCTTCTAAGGGTGGGTCTCATATCAGAAAGGGTTTGAGTGCCAAGAAAAAAATCAGTAAGAAGAAGAATAATAAATGAACTGCAAATGTTTGCTTTCGATGTGGCAAGGCCGGTCACTAGAAGAAGGATTGCAAGGTTCAGATTTTTGAACAAGTGAAGAAGAAGCCAAGTTAGGCATCTACTTCAGGTATGTTCATGATAGAGTGTTTCTCTACAATTCCTTATGAGTCTACTTGGGTATTAGATGATGGTTGTGGTACTCATATTTTTACTTTTGTGCAGGGATTGGGGAGTAGGTGGCTTGTAAAGAGGGAAATGGACCTAAGAGTTGGAAATGGAGCACGGGTTGCTGCAATAGTTGTAGGGACATATAGCCTTTGTTCACCTAGCAGCCTAGTTTTAGTTTTGAACAATTGCTATTATATTCCTACTGTCACTAAGAATATTATTTCTATTACACTTCTAGCAAATTAAGGATTTTAAATTTTATTTTCTCATAATAAATGTCAAATTCAACGTAACAATATTATTTATGCTTATGGAATATCTTTGGATGGCATGTATATTTTAGACACTAAAACTGAAACTCTAAATATGAACATTGTTAAGAAATTGAAATTAGATAATGAGAAATTCTCATACTTATGGCATTATCGTCTAGGCCACATAAATGAGACTCACTTAACTAAGTTACACAAATATGGAGGCTTAGGCCCATTGGAATGGGTTTCTTATAATGTGTGTGAACCTTGTTTAAAAGGGAAGATGATTAAGAAACCTTTCAAAGGAAAGGGTTAGCGTGCCACTAGTATTTTGGAAATAATACATTACGATATATGTGGTCCAATTAGTGTTAAGACACATGAGGGTTTTGTCTACTTCATAACCTTTATTGATGATTACTCACGATATGGTTATTTGTACCTTATGAGGCATAAGTCTGAAAGTTTTGATGCTTTTAAAGAATTCAAAATTGAAGTAGAGAAACAACTTGGGAAAAGTATCAAGACCCTTCGATCTGATCGAGGCAGTGAAGAATTTAGCCAAGAGTTTCAGGATTATCTAAGGGATCATGGAATTTTATCCCAATGGACTCCTCCTTATGCACCCCAACACAATGGAGTGTCAGAAAGGAGAAATCGAACCCTACTTGATATGGTTCGATCCATGATGAGCCAAGCAAAACTCAGTAGATCCTTTTGGGGTTATGTACTTGAGAGCGCAGTTTATATTCTAAATAGAGTGCCCTCAAAATCAGTTGATCAAACACCATACGAATTGTGGTATGGTAAGAAACCACCTCTTTCTCACTTGAGAGTTTGGGGATGTCCTACTTATGCAAAGAGGATAAGTTCAGATAAACTGGGTGCTAAGTATGATAGGTGTCTATTTGTAGGTTACCCTAAGGAGACTATGGGGTA